>JAJOOR010001759.1:0-132296 GCA_036250505.1 Solanum acaule
GTTGTTGTTCGATATCTTCCGGTATTATCATATCTTTTGTTAGTCCTATCTTTACCACTTGTATCAGAGGTTTTATTTCCTCGTATAATATCTCTGCTATTGCCGTATAAAATTTTATATAGAATAAGTTTCCCTTAGTAACTCTCTTATATGTAATAAATGCTTTATGTAGTTCCGGTATTCCACTTAGTTCCTCTCCGTCATATGTGTATACTGTATTTAATAGTCCATAGTTGTAACATGTCCTTACTAAGTTGGCGTTAGTTTTCGGTTGTGCAATCAGTTTATTACAACTTTGTAATTTTTGGGTTAAATAATCTTGGTTGGGCTTTTGGGTTGTAGTAGATATGGGGTTAAGATTTAAAAATGTTTGGATTTTGTATATATTTTCTATATAGGTTTGTGTAATATTGTTATATGTTCTTTTGTCATGGTGTAGGCTATCTGCATATGTAGAAGTTTGTGGTTCTATAGTTAATATGTTTTTTGGTGTTAGCCTCGGGGTGAATGGTTTTTCGAATAACTGGTTTAGGTTTGAATTCTTTTGTTTTTCACTAACTCGTTTGCTTGTACCTGCAGCTGTATTTAAACAAATGTTATGGGTTTTAAGCAGTTTCCCATCGTCTCCTATTAGCTCTGGGTCTTTTCCATCTTCCGATCGACGTAGCTCCACATTTTTATAGTCATGCTGCTGACTATCTTTAGACTTCAGATTATCTTCATTAGTCTTTAGCTTTTGTATCTCATTGTCCATACTGTCCACTTTTATGCAAACTGTAGTTATGGCTTTGAGTATCTCTTCTATTGTAGTTTCTTTCTCAGTCTGAGTAGTTTTGTCTTGATAAGTAATCTACAATAACATTCTTGTTAGTTTTTATTACTTCAATTGTAAATGTAAAATTTAATATATTTAATACCAATCTTCTTATTTCCTTTGAAGTTACTGAATCTTGTATCTTTCTCGTTAACCACCATTTTACTTGTATGTTATCTGTCCTTATAATAATTTTTTTATATACAATATATGGTTCAAATGCTAATAAACATTTATATACCGAATATAATTCTTTCCTATTTATTTCCCATTTTATTTTGCATATCAGTAAATATTCCTGAATAATATCTACAATGATGTTCTATATTATTTTCATCATATCTGTATTTTAAGAATCCTCCATAGCTTTTTTCACTAGCATCTGATTCTCGACTCGCCGAGTTTTACATGCTCCAAGTTAGACTTGTCCTAGGCCAAACGTTGCGTCAAATCGGGCACGCCGACCTCTTCGGCATTGCGCTGACTGGCCATTTTTCTCTCCAATCTGCATTTTCTAAACACTTCCCGCATTTAAACCTGCACAAATAACACACCATTATTTATAAAAGTAAAATTAAAGCATTTAGGGGTTTTGGGTTGCCTCCCAAACAGTGCCTTAGTTAACGTCGTGGCACGACGCAAGTCAACCTTCAAACACCATTATTTTGGTTTGTCCTAGTGGTACCAGATAACCCCAATTGTTCGTCTTGGTGGAGATGAGGCACTACATGCCTCAAAAGTGTCCTGATCAGCTGGATAAATCTAGAGTGAGAGCCAATCATCTGATTCAACACTTCAATATTCTCTTTCATGTCTTCCAATATTCGATCTTGTTCAGTAATCTTCAGGAGAATGACTTGTAGTGTTTCCTCAACACGACTGTTCCTCTGCCTCTACACTTTTCCCGCTTATGAGGAGGTATGTACTTTCCTTGGCTTTTGCACTGGACTTCCACCTCTGATATTTTGGTGGCCAAATTGTTCAACCGAGTAGCCAGTGTCAATTTATCGCTTACAACATCAAATCAAAGAAAACTAAACTAAAAATAATGCGAGTAAACTATGAATAAGAAGAACAAAACTTCTACTAATCTAAAAATTCTCAAATAACACCACTCTCCAGCTGCGGCGCCATTTTGATGTTGTAAGCAATAAATTGACAATGGCCCCCGGAGCTTCTTCAGAAGATTCAACGGCAGATGACTTACTAAGATTGTCCAAGTCATGAGTCGCTAAAAAGCAGTGGATAGCTGTGAAGAATCCACGTCTCCATGAGGGAATAGTGCGGTCTCAAGGATTTCTTCTCTTGCTGGAACTGGGGTTCTTGCCCTCATTATCCATTGTGGGAAGGTTTGTTGCATTTGTAATTTTCTTGAACTTTTTCGCTCTTGTTTTGTCGCGGTGGCATATCTCATCCAACTACTTTCGGTCTAGCCATTTCTGCAAAGCTTCGAGAAAAAGTTAGTAAGTATTCAGACAAAAGCAAGGCAGTTCAATTGCAAAATAACTTCGCGGAACCAGTTGATTAAGAACGCAACTACTTTGGTGGTTCACCGAATACAATGCATAGATAATACAAGGGTTCAGACAAAGGGAGAACTAGAAATAAATCAGTGAGTCGCCAAATCCTTTTGGCGATCAAAGGATTCTCACCGAATGTTACAGAATTCAACATCATATTTGACAATAAATTAAAGGCGACATGGGGAATTAAGGTGAACGGACGACTAATTTGGCGAGCTCGACTTAGCTTGCCAAATGACCCAACGTGCCTGCCTTTGACCCATGTTCCTGAATTCAACACCGCAACCCCCGAAAACAAAATTAAGGCATGCACAACTCAAATATGGCTTAGACCCAGTGACAATCATGTACAACCCACTATTTTTCTTCTAATTTAAAGCGCAACCTTCAGATATTAATTATTTAACTTAGTACATGCAAAATTTGCAAACCTGAGAGGAAAACAAATATTCTAATCCTACCAGAGAGGACCAGCACACATTATCAAAGTAATGTCATGGCATTTGATCACAACTTTTGAGAAAAGGGACGTAGGGCTCCGAAACCAACCTTTGGTGCCCATTAAAACGCGATTGAAAAGCTAGGCAGCAAAGAACTCCAACTCCATGTAGAAATCAACCAACCAAAATACTAGTAAAATACGAAAATAAGAAAAATACTACCTTGGTGTGATTTTGTGAAGTTTAAAAGAGAGGGAAAGTGAATATTTCAAATTCAAAGGCTATTGACCTTTACAAACCGTTTAGTTCGCATCCATTCGGCGACATTTGTCACACTCGCCGATCAGCTCGACGGTTTGTCGAGTGGTTACTTACCCTGCTGATTCCTACAGGATCTATAATTTCTTCGGGGTCAAGACGACGGTCTGTGTACTTGTCTCAGAACTGGTGGGAGACTTACCCAGTTTTACAGGCTCCAAGGTAGACTTGTGCTGAGCCATATGGCGGGTCAAATCGGGAACGCCGACCTCTTCGGCGTTGCACCGACTAGCCATTTTCCTCGCCAATCTGCATTTTCTAAACACTTCCCACATTTAAACCTGCACAAATAACACACCATTATTTATAAAAGTAAAATTAAAGCATTTAAGGGGTTTTGGGTTGACTCCTAAACAGTGCCTTAGTTAACGTCGTGGCACGACGCAAGTCACCCTTCCAACTCCATTTTTGGGGTTTGTCATAGTGGTACCAGGTAACCCCAATTGTTCGTCATGGTGGAGATGAGGCACTACATGCCTCAAATGTGTCCTGATCAGCTGGATAAATCTAGAGTGAGAGCCAATCATCTGATTCAACACTTCAATATTTTCCTTCATGTATTCCAATATTCTATCCTGTTCAGTGATCTTCTAGAGAATGACTTGTAGTGTTTTCTCGACACGACTGTTCTCCTGCCTCTAGGCTTTTCCCGCTTATGAGGAGGTATGTACTTCCCTTGGCTTTTGCACTGGACTTCCACCTCTAATATAGACAAAAGCAAGGCAGTCCACGTCTCTACGAGTGAATAGTGGGGTCACAAGGATTTCTTCTCTTGCTGGAACTGGGCTTCTTGCACTCATTTTCCATTGTGGGAGGATTTGTTGCCTTTGTATTTTTCCTGAAATTTTTAGCTCTTGTTTGTCGCGGTGGCATATCTTTTCCAGCTACTTTCGGTCTAGCCATTTCTGCAAAGCTTCGAGAAAAAGTTAGAAGTCTTACAGACAAAAGCAAGGCAGTCCAATTGCAAAATCACTTCGCTGAACCAGTTGGTGAGGCGCGCAACTTCTTCGGCGGTTCGCCGAATAGAGTACATAGATAATGCAAGGGTACAGACAATGGATGAACCAGAAATATTTCGGCGAGTCGCCTAATGCTTTTGACAATCAAAGGCTTCTCGCCGAATGTTACAGAATTCAACATCATATTTCGCAATAAATTAAAGGTGAGATGTGGAGCTTAGGCGAACCGCCGATCTCTTAGGCGTTGCGCCGGCTGGCCATTTTTCTCGCCAATATACATTTTCAAACACTTCCTGCATTTAAACCTGCACAGATAACACACCGTTATTTATAAAAGTAAAATCAAAGCATTTAAGGCATTTTGCGTTGCCTCCCAAACAGTGCCTTAGTTAACGTCGTGGCACGACGCAAGTCACCCTTCAAACTCCATTATTGGGTTTGTCCTACTGGTACCAGGTAACCGCAATTGTTCGTCTTGGTGGAGATGAGGCACTACATGCCTCAAAAGTATCATGATCAGCTATATAAATCTAGAGAGAGAGCCAATCATCTTATTCAACACTTTAATATTCACCTTCATGTCTTCCAATATTTGATATTGTTTAGCGATCTTCTGGAGAATAACTTGTAGTGCTTCCTCAAAACGACTGTTCCCCTTCCTCTAGGCTTCTCCCACTTATAAGGAGGTATGTACCTCTCTTGGCTTTTGCACTGGACTTCCACCTCTGATATTTTTGTAGCTAAATTGTTCAGCTGAGTATCTAGTGTGGCTAACATAAAGTCCCCCTCGACTTCTTGGTCCATCTTAGCCTTTGTCAATTTATAGCTTACAACATTAAAACAAAGAAAACAAAACTAAAAATAAAGTGAGTAAACTATGACTATGAGGAACAAAAGTTCTACTAATCTAAGAATTCTCAAAAAACACGACTCCCCAGCAGCGACGCCATTTTGATGTTGTAAGCAATAAATTGACAATGGCCCCCGTTACTTCTTCAGAAGATTCAGCGGCAACTGACTTACTAAGATTGTCCAAGTCATGATTCGCTAAAAAGCAGTGGATAGCTGTGAAGAATTCACGTCTCCACGAGGGAATAGTGCGGTCTCAGGGATTTCTTCTCTTGCTGCAACTGGGCTTCTTGCCCTCATTATCCATTGTGGGAGGGTTTGTTGCATTTGTAATTTTCTTGAAATTTTTCGCTCTTGTTTTGTCGCGGTGGCATATCTCTTCCAGCTACTTTCGGTCTAGCCATTTCTGCAAAGTTTCGAGAAAAAGTTAGTAAGTATTCAGACAAACGCTAGGCAGTTCAATTGCAAAATAACTTCACGGAACCAGTGGACGAGGCGCGCAACTACTTCGGCGGTTCGCCGAATACAGTGCATAGAAAATACAAAGGTTCAGACAAAGGGCGAACCAGAAATATTTCGGCGAGTCGCCTAATGCTTTTGGCTATCAAAGACTTCTCACCGAATGTTACAGAATTCCACATCATATTGGGCATTAAATTAAAGGCGAGATGGGGAGCTGAGGCGAACCGCCGAGTGATTTGACGAGCTCGACTCAGGTCACCAATGACCCAACGTGCCTGCCTTTGACCCTACTTCCCGAATTCAACCCCGCAACCCCCGAAAACAAAATTAAGGCATGCACAACTCAAATGTGGCTTAGACCCAGCGACAATCATGTACAACCTACTATTTTTCATCCAATTTAAAGAGCAACCTTTAGGAATTAACTATTTAACATAGTACATGCAAAATTTGCGAACCTAACAGCAAAACAAATATTCTAATCCCACCAGAGAAGACCAGCACACTTTATCAAAGTAATGTCATGGCATTTGAGTACAACTTTTGAGAAAAGGGACATAGGGCTCGAAAAACAACCTTTGGTGCCGATTAAAACGCGATAGAAAAGTTAAGGTGCAAAGAATTCCAACTCAAAGCACAAATTAACCAACCAAAATACTAATAAAATACGAAAATAAGGAAAATACTACCTTGCTGTAATTTTATGATGTTTAAAAGAGAGGGAATGTGAAAATTTCAAATTCGAAGGTTGTTGGCCTTTATAAACCATTTAGTTCGCATCCATTCGGCGACATTTGTCTCACTCGCCGATCAAATCGACGGTTTTAAAAGTGGTTACTTACCCCGCCGATTTCTACAGGATCTATAATTTCTTAGCGGTTAAGACGACGGTCTAGGACGTTGTCGCAGAACTGGTGGGCGACTCGCCGAGATTTACAAGCTCCAATTTAGACTTGTGCTGAGCCAAACGGTGTGTTAAATCGGGAACGCTGACCTCTTCGGCGTTGCGTTGACCTGCTATTTTTCTTGCCAATCAGCATTTTCTAAACACTTCCCACATTTAAACGTGCACAAATAACACACCATTATTTATTAAAGTAAAATTAAAGCATTTAAGGGGTGTTGGATTGCCGCCCAAACAGTGCCTTAGTTAACGTCGTGACACGATGCAAGTCACCCTTCAAACTCCATTATTGGGGTTTGTCCTAGTGGTACCCGGTAAGCCCAATTCTTCGTCTTGGTGTAGCTGAGGCACTACATGCCTCAAAAGTGTCCTGATCAGCTGGATAAATCTAGAGTGATAGTCAATCATCTGATTCAGCACTTCAATATTCTTCGTCATGTCTTCTAATATTTGATCTTGTTCAATGATCTTCTGGAAAATTATTTGTAGTGTTTCCTCAACACTATTATTCCCCTGCCTCTAGGCTTTTCCCGCTTATGAGGAGGTATGTTCCTCCCTTGGCTTTTGCACTGGACTTCCACCTCTGATATTTTGGTAGCCAAATTTTTTCAGGTGAGTAGCTAGTGTGGCTAACATAAAGTCCCCATCGACTTCTTGGTCCATCTTAGCCATTGTCAATTTATCGCTTACAACATCAAAACAAAGAAAACAAAACTAAAATTAAAGTGAGTAAACTATGACTAAGAAGAACAAAAGTTCTACTAATCTAAAAATTCTCAAACAACACCACTCCCCAGCAGCGGCGCCATTTTGATGTTGTAAGCAATGAATTGAAAATGGCCCCCGAAGCTTCTTCAGAAAATTCAGCGGTAGCTGAGTTACTAATATTGTCGAATTCATGAGCCGCTAAAAAGGGGTGGATAGCTGTGAAGAATCCACGTCTCCATGAGGGAATACTGGGGTCTCAAGGATTTCTTATCTTGCTGGAACTGGGCTTTTTGCACTCATTTTCCATTGTGGGAGGATTTGTTGCCTTTGTATTTTTCCTGAAATTTTTAGCTCTTGTTTGTCGCGGTGGCATATCTTTTCCAACTACTTTCGGTCTAGCCATTTCTGCAAAGCTTCGAGAAAGAGTTAGAAGTCATATAGACAAAAACAAGGTAGTCCAATTGCAAAATCACTTCGCTGAACCAGTTGGTGAGGCGCGCAATTTCTTTTGCGGTTCGCCGAATACAGTACATAGAAAATACAATGGTACAGACAAAGGGCGAACCAGAAATATTTCGGTGAGTCGCCTAATGCTTTTGGCGATCAAAGGCTTCTCGTCGAATGTTACAGAATTCAACATCATATTTCGCAATAAATTAAAGGTGAGATGGGGAGCTTAGGAGAACCGCCGAGTGATTCGGCGAGCTTGACTCAGCTCGCCAAATGACCCAACAAGCCTGACTTTGACCCAACTTCCTGAATTCAAACCCGCAACCCCCGAATACAACATTAAGGCATGCACAACTCAAATGTGGCTTAAACCCAGTGACAATCATGTACAACCCAGTATTTTTCATCCAATTTAAAGCGGAACCTTCAGGAATTAACTATTTAACTTAGTACAGGCAAAATTTGCGAACCTAACACGAAAACAAATATTCTAATCCTACCAGAGAGGACCAACACACATTATCAAAGTAATGTCATGGCATTTGAGCACAACTTTTGAGAAAAGGGACGTAGGGCTCGGAAACCAACCTTTGGTGCCTATTAAAATGCGATTGAAAAGCTAGGTCGCAAAGAACTCTAACTCCAAGCACAAATCAACCAACCAAAATAGTAGTAAAATACGGAAATAAGGAAAATACTACCTTGGTGTGATTTTGTGGAATTTAAAAGAAAGGGAAAGAGCAAAATTTCAAATTCAAAGTCTATTGGAATTTATAAACCGTTTAGTTCGTATCTATTCGGCGACATTTCTCGCACTCGCCGATCAGCTCAGCGGTTTGCCAAGTGGTAACTTACCCCGCCGATTCCTACAGGATCTATAATTTCTTAGGGGTCAAGACGACGGTCTGGGTCGTTGTCGCTGAACTGGTGGCCGACTCGCCGAGTATTACAGTCTCCAAGTTAGACTTGTGCTTAGCCAAACGGTGCGTCAAAACGGGCACGCCGACCTCTTCGGCGTTGCGCTGACTGGCCATTTTTCTCGCCAATCTACACTTTCTAAACACTTCCCACATTTAAACCTGCACAGATAACACACCGTTATTTATAAAAGTAAAATCAAAGCATTTAAGGGGTTTTGGGTTGCCTACCGAACAGTGCCTTAGTTAACATCGTGGTACGACGAAAGTCACCCTTCAAACTCCATAATTGGGTTTGTCCTAGTGGTACCAGGTAACCGCAATTGTTCGTCTTGGTGGAGATGAGGCACTTCATGCCTCAAAAGTGTCCTCATCAGCTATATAAATCTAGAGAGAGAGCCAATCATCTTATTCAACACTTCAATATTCACCTTCATGTCTTCCAATATTCGATCTTGTTCAGTGATCTTCTGGAGAATGACTTGTAGTGTTTCCTCAACACGACTGTTCCCCTTCCTCTAGGCTTCTCCCACTTATGAGGAGGTATGTACCTCTCTTGGCTTTTGCACTGGATCTCCACCTGTGATATTTTGGTAGCTAAATTGTTTAGCTGAGTATCTAGTGTGGCTAACATAAAGTCACCCTCGACTTCTTGGTCCATCTTTGCCTTTTTCAATTTATCGCTTACAACATCAAAACAAAGAAAACAAAACTAAAAATAAAGTGAGTAAACTATGACTAAGAAGAACAAAAGTCGTACTAATCTAAAATTTCTCAAAAAACACCACTCCCCAACAGCGGCGCCATTTTGATGTTGTAAGCAATAAATTGACAATGGCCCCCGGAGCTTCTTCAGAAGATTCACCGGCAGCTGACTTACAAATATTGGTCAAGTCATGAGCCGCTATAAAGGAGTGGATAGATGTGAAGAATCCACGTCTCTATGAGGGAATATACTTGGGTCTCAGGGATTTCTTATCTTGCTGGAACTGGGTTTCTTGCCCTCAATATCCATCGTGGGAGGATTTGTTGCCTTTGTATTTTTCCTGAAATTTTTCTCTCTTGTTTGTCGCGGTGGCATATCTTTTCCAGCTTCTTTTGGTCTAGCCATTTCTGCAAAGCTTCGAGAAAAAGTTAGAAAGTATTCACACAAAAGCAAGGTAGTTCAGTTGCAAAATCACTTCGCTGAACCAGTTGGCGAAGCTACTTCAGCGATTCACCGAATACAGTGCATAGCTCATACAAGGGTATAGACAAAGGGCAAACCAGAAATATTTCGGCGAGTCGCCTAATGCATTTCGCGATAGAAGGCTTTTCGCCAACTCTTATAGAATTCAACGTCATATTTGGCAATAAATTAAAGGCGAGATGGGGAGTTAAGGCGAACCGCCGAGTGATTCGGTGAGCTCGACTCAGCTAGCCAAATGACCCAACGTGCCTGCCTTTGACCCAACTTCCCGAATTCAACCCCGCAACCCCCGCAAACTAAATTAAGGCATGCACAATTCAAATGTGGCTTAGTCCCAGTGACAATCATGTACAACCCATTATGTTCATCCAATTTAAAGCGCAACATTCAGGATTTAACAATTTGACTTAGTACATGCAAAATTTGCGAACCTAACAGGAAAACAAATATTCTAATCCTACCACAGAGGACCAGCAAACATTATCAAAGTAATGTCATGGTATTTGAGCACAACTTTTGAGAAAAGGGACGTAGGGCTCGGAAACCAACCTTTGGTGCCGATTAAAACGTTATTGAAAAGCTAGGCGGTAAAGAACTCCAACTCCAAGCACAAATCAACCATCCAAAATACTAGTAAAATATGAAAATAAGGAAGTACTCCCTTGCTGTGATTTTGTGAAGTTTAAAAGCGAGGGAAAGTGAAAATTTCAAATTCAAAGGCTGTTGCCCTTTACAAACTGTTTAGTTCACAAACATTCGGCGACATTTGTCGCACTCGCCGATCAGCTCGGCGGTTTGCCGAGTGGTTACTTACCCCACCGATTCCTACAAGATCTATAATTTCTTCGGGGTTAAGACGACAGTCTGGGTCGTTGTCGCCGAATTGGGGGGCGACTCGCCGAGTTTTACAGGCTCCAATTAGACTTGTGCTGAGCCAAACGGCGGTTCAAATTGGGCACGCCGACCTCTTCGGCGTTGCGCTGACTGGCCATTTTTCTCGCCAATCTGCATTTTCTAAATGCTTCCCGCATTTAAACCAGCACAAATAACACACCATTATTTATTAAAGTAAAATTAAAGCATTTAAGGTATTTTGGGTTGCCTCTCAAACAGTGCCTTAGTTAACGTCATGGCACGACGCAAGTCACCCTTCAAACTCCATTATTGGGGTTTGCCCTAGTGGTACCAGGTAACCCCAATTGTTCGTCTTTATAGAGATGAGGCACTACATGCCTCAAGAGAGTCCTTATCAGCTGGATAGATCTAGAGTGAGATCCAATCATCTGATCCAACACTACAATATTCTCCTTTATCTTCCAATATTCGATCTTGTTCAGTTATCTTCTAGAGAATGACTTGTAGTGTTTCTTCAACACGACTGTTCCCCTGCTTCTAGGCTTTTCCCGCTTATGATGAGGTATGTACCTCCCTTGGCTTTTGCGCTGGACTTCCACCTCTAATATTTTGGTGGCCAAATTGTTCAGCTGAGTAGCTAGTGTGGCTAACATAAAGTCCCCCTCGACTTCTTGGTCCATCTTAGCCATTGTCAATTTATCGCTTACAACATCAAAACAAAGAAAACAAAACTAAAAATAAAGTGAGTAAACTATGACTAAGAAAAACAAAAGTTCTACTAATCTAAAAATTCTCAAATAACACCACTCACCAGCAGCGGCGCTTTTTTGATGTTGTAAGCAATAAATTGACAATGGTCAATGGAGCTTCTTCAGAAGAATCAGCGACAGCTGACTTACTAAGATTGTCCAAGTCATGAGCCGCTAAAAAGGAGTGGATAGCTGTGAAGAATCCACGTCTCCATGAGGGAATAGTGGGGTCTCAGGGATTTCTTCTCTTGCTGGAACTAGGCTTCTTGCCCTCATTATCCATTGTGGGATGATTTGTTGCCTTTGTATTTTTCCTGAAATTTTTCGCACTTCTTTGTCGCGGCGGCATATCTCTTCCAAGTACTTTCGGTCTAGCCATTTCTGCAACGCTTCAAAAAAAAGTTAGAAAGTATTCAGACAAAAGCAAGGCAGTTTAATTGAAAAATCACTTCGCTGAACCAGTTGGCGAAGCGCGCAACTACATAGGCGGTTCACCGAATACAGTGCATAGAGAATACAAGGGTACAAAAAAAGGGCGAACCAGAAATGTTTCGGCAAGTCGCCTAATGCTTTTGGCGATAAAAGGCTTCTCACCGAATGTTACAGAATTCAACATCATATTTGGCAATAAATTAAAGGCAAGATGGGGAGTTAAGGCGAACCGCCGAGTGATTCGACGATCTCGACTTAGCTCGCCAAATGACCCAACGTGCCTGCCTTTGACCCAACTTTCTGAATTCAACCCCGCAACCCCTGAAAACCAAATTAAGGCATGCACAACTCAAATGTGGCTTAGACCCAGTTACAATTATGTACAACCCACTATTTTTCATCCAATTTAAAGCGCAACCTTCAGGAATTAACTATTTAACTTAGTATAGGCAAAATTTGCAAACTTAACAGGAAACAAATATATTTTAATCCTACCAGAGAGGACCAGCACACATTATCAAAGTAATGTTATGGCATTTGAGCACAACTTTTGAGAAACAGGACGTAGGGTTCTGAAACCAACCTTTGGTGCCGATTAAAATGTGATTGAACAGCTAGGCGACAAAGAACTCCAACTCCAAGCACAAATCAACCAACTAAAATATTAGTAAAATGCGAAAATAAGTAAAATACTACCCTGTTGTGATTTTGTGATGTTTAAAAGCGAGGGAAAGTGAAGAATTTCAAATTCTAAGGCTTTTGGCCTTTATAAACCGTTCAGTTCGCATCCATTCGGTGACATTTGTCGCACTCGCCGATCAGCTCAGCGTTTTGCCAAGTGGTTACTTACCCCACCGATTCCTACAGTATCTATAATTTCTTAGGGGTCAAGACGACAGTCTGGGTCGTTATCACCGAATTGGGGGGTGACTCGCCGTGTTTTAGAGGCTCCATTTTAGACTTGTGTTAAGCGAAACGGCGGTTCAAATCGGGCAGGCCAACCTTTTCGGCGTTGCGCTGACTGGCCATTTTTCTCGCCAATCTGCATTTTCTAAATGTTTCCCTCATTTAAACCTGCACAAATAACACACCATTATTTATAAAAGTAAAATTAAGGCATTTAAGAGGTTTTGGGTTGCCACTCAAACAGTGCCTTAGTTAACATTGTGGCATGACCCAAGTCACCCTTCACACTCCATTATTGGGGTTTGTCCTAGTGGTACCAGGTAACCCCAATTGTTCGTCTTGATGGAGATGAGGCACTACTTGCCTCAAGATAGTCCTTATCAGCTGGATAGATCTAGAGTGAGATCCAATCATCTGATCCAACACTTCAATATTCTCCTTTGTCTTCCAATATTCGATCTTGTTCAATTATCTTCTGGAGAATGACTTGTAGTGTTTCCTCAACACGACTGTTCCCCTACCTCTAGGCTTTTCCCGCTTATGTGGAGGTATGTACCTCCCTTGGCTTTTGCACTGCACTTCCACCTCTGATATTTTGGTGGCCAAATTGTTCAGCTGAGTAGCTAGTGTGGCCAACATAAAGTCCCCCATCGACTTCTTGGTCCATCTTAGCTATTGTCAATTTATCGCTTACAAAATCAAAACAAAGAAAACAAAATTAAAAAGAAAGTGAGTAAACTATGACTAAGAAGAACAAAAGTTCTACTAATCTAAAAATTCTCAAAAAACACCACTCTCCAGCAGCGGCGCCATTTTGATGTTGTAAGCAATAAATTGATAATGTCCCCCGGAGCATCTACAGAAGACTCAGCGGCAGCTGATTTACTAAGAATGTCCAAGTCATGAGCCGCTAAAAAGGAGTGGATAACTGTGAAGAATCCACGTCTCCATGATGTAATAGTGGGGTCTCAGGGATTTATTCTATTGCTGTAATTGGGCTTCTTGCCCTCAATATCCATTGTGGGAGGATTTGTTGCCTTTGTATTTTTCCTGAAATTTTTCGTTCTTGTTTGTCGCGGTGGTATATCTTTTCCAGCTACTTTCGGTCTAGCCATTTCTGCAAAGCTTTGAGAAAAAGTTAGAAAGTATTCAGACAAAAGCAAGGTAATTCAACCAAGCAAAATACTAGTAAAATACGATAATAAGGAAAATACTACCTTGCTGTGATTTTGTGAAGTTTAAAAGCGAGGGAAAGTGTAAATTTCAAATTCAAAGGTTGTTGCCCTTTACAAACAGTTTAGTTCACATCCATTCGGCGACATTTATCGCACTCGCTGATCAGCTCGGCGGTGTGCCGAGTGGTTACTTACCCCGCCGATTCCTACAGGATCTATAATTTCTTAGGGGTCAAAACGACAGTCTGGGTCGTTGTCGCTGAACTGGTGGGTGACTCACCGAGTTTTACAGGCTCCAACTTAGACTGGTGCTGAACCAGATGGTGGGTCAAATCGGGCACGCAGACCTTATCGGCGTTGCACTGACTGGCCATTTTTCTCATCATTATACATTTTCTAAACACTTCCCGTATTTAATCCTGCACAAATAACACATCATTATTTATAAAAGTAAAATTAAAGCGTTTAATGGGTTTTGGGTTGCCTCCCAAACAGTGCCTTAGTTAACGTCGTGGCACGACGCAAGTCACCCTTCAAACTCCATTATTGCGGTTTGTCCTAGTGGTATCAGGTAAGCCCAATTGTTCGTCTTGGTGGAGCTAAGGCACTACATGCCTCAAAAGTGTCCTGATCAGCTGGATAAATCTAGAGTGAGAGCCAATCATCTGATTCAACACTTTAATATTCTCCTTCATGTCTTCCAATATTCGACAGTGATCTTCTGGAGAATGACTTGTAGTGTTTCCTCAACACGATTGTTCCCCTGCCTCTAGTCTTTTCCCGCTTATGAGGAGGTATGTACCTCCCTTGGCTTTTGCACTGGATATCCACCTCTGATATTTTGGTGGCCAAATTGTTCAGCTGAGTAGCTAGTGTGTCTAACATAAAGTCCCCATCGACTTCTTGGTCCATCTTAGCCATTGTCAATTTATCGCTTACAACATCAAAACAACGAAAACAAAACTAAAAATAAAGTGAGTAAACTATGACTAAGAAGAACAAAAGTTGTACTAATCTAAAAATTTTCAAAAAACACCACTCCCCAGCAGCGGCGCCATTTTGATTTTGTAAGCAATAAATTGACAATGGCCACCACAGCTTCTTCAAAAGATTCAGCGACAACTGACTTACTAAGATTGTCCAAGTCATGAGCCGCTAAAAAGGAATGGATTGATGTGAAGAATCCACGTCTCCATGAGGGAATAGTGGGGTCTCAGGGATTTCTTCTCTTGCTGGAACTAGGGTTCTTGCCTTCAATTTCTATCGTGGGAAGATTTGTTGCCATTGTACTTTTCCTGAAATTTTTCGCTCTTGTTTGTTGCGGTGGCATAACTTTTTCGTCTACTTTCGATCAAGCCGTTTCTGCAAAGCTTCGAGAAAAAGTTAGAAAGTATTCAAACAAAAGCAAAGCAGTTCAATTGCAAAATCACTTCGTTGAACCAGATGGCGAAGCGTAGAACTACTTCGGCGGTTCGCCGAATACAGTGCATAGTTCATAAAAGGATACAGACAAAGGGCGAACCAGAAATATTTCGGAGAGTCGCCAAATTCTTTAGGCGATCGAAGAGTTCTTGCCGACTGTTACATAATTCTACATCATATTTGGCAATAAATTAAAGGTGAGACGGGCAGTTAAGGTGAGCCACCGAGTGATTTGGCGGCTCGACACAGCTCGCCAAACGACCCAACGTGCCTGCCTTTGACCCAACTTCCCAAATTCAACCCCCCAACCTCCGAAAACAAAATTAAGGTATGCACAACTCAAATGTGGCTCAGACCCAATGACAATCATGTACAACCCACTATTTTTCATCCAATTTAGAGCGCAACCTTCAGTATTTAACTATTTAACTTAGCACATGCAAAATTTGCAAACCTAATAGGAGAACAAATATTCTAATCCTACCAGAGAGGACCAACACACATTATCAAAGTAATGTCATGGCATTTGAGCACAACTTTTGAGAAAAGGGATGTAGGGCTCGGAAACCAACCTTTGGTGCCCATTAAAACACGATTGAAAAGCTAGGCGGCAAACAACTCCAACTCCAAGCACAAATCAACCAACCAAAATACTAGTAAAACACGAAAATAAAGAAAACACTACCTTGGTGTGATTTTGTGAAGTATAAAAGCGAGGGAAAGTGAAAATTTCAAATTAAAAGGCTATAAGCCTTTATAAACCGTTTACTTCGCATCCATTCGGCAACATTTGTCGCACTCGCCGATCAGCTCGGCGGTTTGCCGAGTGGTTACTTACCCCGCCGATTCCTACAGTATCTATAATATCTTAAATGTCAAGACGACGATCTGGGTTGTTGTCGTCGAACTAGTGGGCGACCTAGCGAGTTTTACAGGCTCCAAGTTAAACCTGTGCTGAGCCAAACGGCGGGTCAAATCGGGCACGCCGACTTCTTCAGCGTTGCGCTGACTGGCCATTTTTCTCACCAATCTGCATTTTCTAAATACTTCCCACATTTAAACCTGCACAAAAAACAAATAATTATTTATAAAAGTACAATTAAAGCATTTAAGGGGTTTTGGGTTGCCTCCCAAACAGTGCCTTAGTTAACGTCGTGGCACGACGCAAGTCACCCTTCAAACTCTAATATTAGGGTTTATCCTAGTGGTACCAGGTAACCCCAATTGTTCGTCTTGGTGGAGATGAGGCACTACATGCCTCAAAAGTATCCTGATCAGCTGGATAAATCTAGAGTGAGAGCCAATCATCTGATTCAACACTTCAATATTCTCGTTCATTTCTTCCAATATTTGATCTTGTTCAGTGATCTTCTGGAGAATGACTTGTAGTATTTCCTCAACACGACTATTCCCCTGCCTCTAGGCTTTTCCCGCTTATGAGGAGGTATGTACCTCCCTTGGCTAATGCACTGGACTTCCACCTCTCATATTTTGGTGGCCAAATTGTTCAGCTGAGTAGCTAGTGTGGCTAACATAATGTCCCCCTCGACTTCTTGGTCCATCTTAGCCATTGTCAATTTATCGCTTATAAAATCAAAACAAAGAAAACAAAACTAAAAATAACGTGAGTAAACTATGACTAAGAAGAACAAAAGTTCTACTAATCTAAAATATCTCAAAAAACACCACTCTCCAGGAGCGGCGCCATTTTGATGTTGTAAGCAATAAATTGACAATGACCCCCGAAACTTCATCAGAAGATTCAGCGGCAGCTGACTTACTAAGATTGTCCAAGTCATGATCCGCTAAAAATGAGTGGATAGCTGTGATGAATCCACCTCCACGATGGAATAGTGGGGTCTCAGAGATTTCTTCTCTTACTGGAACTAGGCTTCTTGCCCTCAATATCCATTATGGGAGGATTTGTTGCCTTTGTAGTTTTCCTGAAATTTTTCGCTCTTGTTTGTCAGGGTGGCATATCTCCTCCAGTTACTTTCGGCAAGTCGTCTAATGCTTTTGGTGATAGAAGGCTTCTCGCCAACTGTTAGAGAATTCAACATCATATTTGGCAATAAATTAAAGGCGAGATGGGGAATTAAGGCGAACCTTCGAGTGATTCGGCGAGCTTGACTCAGCTCGCCAAATGACCCAACGTGCCTGCCTTTGACCCAACTTCCCAAATTCAACCCCTCAACCCCCGAAAACAAAATTAAGGCATGCACAACTAAAATGTGGCTTAGACCCAGTGACAATCATGTACAACCCACTATTTTTCATCCAATTTAGAGGGCAACCTTTAGGATTTAACTATTTAAGTTAGCATAGGAAAATTTGCGAACCTAACAGGAAAACAAATATTCTAATCCTACCAAAGAGGACCAACACACATTATCGAAGTAATGTCATGGCATTTGAGCAGAACTTTTGAGAAAAGGGACGTAGGGCTCGAAAACCAACCTTTGGTGCCGATTAAAATGCGATTGAAAAGCTAGGCGGCAAAGAACTCCAAGTCCAAGCACAAATAAACCAACAAAAATAATAGTAAAATACGAAAACAAGGAAAAACATTACCTTGGTGTGATTTTGTGAAGTTTAAAAGAGAGGGAAAGTGAAAATTTCAAATTCAAAGGCTATTGGCCTTTATAAACCGTTTAGTTCGCATCCATTCGGCGACATTTGTCGCACACGCCGATCGGCTCGGCGATTTGACGAGTGGTTACTTACCCCGCCGATTCCTACAGGATCTATAATTTCTCAGGGGTCAAGACGACGATCTGGGTCGTTGTCACCGAACTGGTGGGCGACTCACCGAGTTTTACAGGCTCCAAGATAGACTAGTGCTGAGCCAAACAGTGGGTCAAATCGAGCACGCCAACCTCATCGGCGTTGCGCTGATTGATCATTTTTCTTGCCAATCTTTATTTTCTAAACACTTTATACATTTAAACACTTTTTGCATTTAAACCTGCACAAATAACACTCTATTATTTATAAAAGTAAAATTAAAGCATTTAAGGGGTTTTCGGTTGCCTCCCAAACAGTGCCTTAGTCAACGTTGTGTCACGACGCAAGTCACCCTTCAAACTCTATTATTAAGGTCTGTCCTAGTGGTACCAGGTAACCCCAATTGTTTGTCTTGGTGGAGATGAGGCACTACTTGCCTCAAAAGTGTCCTGATCAGCTGGATAAATCTAGAGTGAGAGCCAATCATCTGATTCAACACTTTAATATTATCCTTCATATCTTCCAATATTCGATCTTGTTCAGTGATCTTCTCGAGAATGACTTGTAGTGTTTCCTCAACACGACTGTTCCCCTGCCTCTAGGCTTTTCCCCCTTATGAGGAGGTATGTACCTCCCTTGGCTTTTGCACTGGACTTCCACCTCTGATATTTTGGTGGCCATATTGTTCAGCTAAGTAGATAGTGTGGCTAACATAAAGTCCCCATCGACTTCTTGGTCCATCTTAGCCATTATTAATTTATCGCTTAAAACATCAAAAAAAAAGAAAACAAAACAAAAAATAAAGTGAGTAAGCTATGACTAAGAAGAACAAAAGTTGTACTATTCTAAAAATTCTCAAAAAAAACCACTCCCAAGCAGCCACGCCATTTTGATGTTGTAAGCAATAAATTGACAATGGCCCCCGGAGCTTCTTTAGAAGATTCAGCGGCAGCTGACTTACTAAGATTGTCCAAGTCATGAGCCGCTAAAAAGGAGTGGATAGCTGTGAAGAATCCACGTCTCCATGATGGAATAGTGGGGTCTCAGGGATTTCTTCTCTTGCTGGAACTGGGCTTCTTGCCCTCAACATCCATTGTGGGACAATTTGTTGCCTTTGTATTTTTCCTGAAATTTGTCGCACTTCTTTATCGCAGTGGCATATCTATTCCAGCTACTTTCGGTGTAGGCAATTCTGCAAAGCTTTGAGAAAAAGTTAGAAAGAATTCAGACAAAAGAAAGGCATTTCAATTGCAGAATCACATCGTTGAACCAGTTGGCGAAACGCGCAACTACTTCGGCGGTTCCCCGAATACAGGGCATAGTTCATAAAAGGATACAAACAAAGGGCGAACCAGAAATATTTTGGCGAGTCGCCAAATGCTTTAGGCGATCGAAGACTTCTCGCCGACTGTTATAGAATTCAACATCATATTTGGCAATAAATTAAAGGCGAGATGGGGAGTTAAGGCGAACCGCCGAGTGATTCAGCGAGCTCGACTCAGCTCGCCAAATGACCCAACGTGCCTACCTTTGACCCAACTTCCTGAATTCAACCCTGCAACCCTCGAAAACATAATTAAGGCATGCACAACTGAAATGTGGCTTAGACCGAGTGACAATCATGTAAAACCCACTATTTTTCATCCAATTTAAAGCGCAACTTTCAGGATTTAACTATTTGACTTAGCACATGCAAAATTTGCGAACCTAACAGGAAAACAAATATTCGAATCCTACTAGAGAGGACCAGCACACATTATCAAAGTAATGTCATGGTATTTGAGCACAAGTTTTAAGAAAAGGGTCGTAGGGCTCAGAAACCAACCTTTGGTGCCGTTTAAAACATGATTGAAAAGCTAGGCGGCAAAGAACTCCAACTCCAAGCAAAAATCAACCTACCAAAATACCAGTCAAATACGAAAATAAGTAAAATACTACCTAGGTGTGATTTTGTGAAGTTTAAAAGCGAGGGAAAGTGAAAATTTCAAATTCAAAGGTTGTTGCCCTTTACAAACTGTTTAGTTCGCATCCGTTCGGTGACATTTGTTGCACTCGCCGATCAGCTCGGTGGTTTGCCGAGTGGTTACTTACCCAGCCGATTCCTACAAGATCTATATTTTCTTAGGGGTCAAGATGATGGTCTGGGTCGTCGAACTGGTGGGCGACTCACTGAGTTTTACAGGCTCCATGTTAGACTTGTGCTGAGCCAAACGGCGGGTCAAATCGGGAACGCCGACATCTTCGGCGTTGCGCTGACTGGCCAATTTTCTCACCAATCTGCATTTTCTAAATACTTCCCACATTTAAACCTACACAAATAACACACCATTATTTATAAAAGTAAAATTAAAGCATTTAAGGTGTTTTGGGTTGCCTCCAAACAGTACCTTGGTTAACGTCGTGGCACGACGCAAGTCACCCCTCAAACTCTAATATTGGGGTTTATCCTAGTGGTACTAGGTAACCCCAATTGTTCGTCTTGGTGGAGATGAGGCACTACATTCCTCAAAAGTGTCCTGATCAGCTGGATAAATCTATAGTGAGAGCCAATCATTTGATTCAACACTTCAATATTCTCCTTCATGTCTTCCAATGTCCGATCATGTTCAGTGATCTTCTAGAGAATGACTTGTAGTGTTTCCTCAACACGAATGTTCCCCTGCCTCTATGTTTTTCCCGCTTATGAGGAGGTATGGACCTCCCTTGGCTTTTGCACTGGACTTCCACCTCTGATATTTTGGTGGCGAAATTGTTCAGCTGAGTAGCTAGTGTGGCTAACATAGTGTCCTCATCAACCTCTTGGTCCATCTTAGGCATTATCAATTTATCGCTTACAACATCAAAACAAAGAAAACAAAACTAAAAATAAAGTTAGTAAACTATGACTAAGAAGAACAAAAGTCGTACTAATCTAAAAATTCTCAACAAACACCACTCCCCAACAGCGGCGCCATTTTGATGTTGTAAGCAATAAATTGACAATGTCCCCCGGAGCTTCTTCAGAAGATTCACCGGCAGCTGACTTACAAATATTGTCCAAGTCATGAGCCACTATAAAGGAGTGGATAGATGTGAAGAATCCACGTCTCTATGAGGGAATATACTGGGCTCTCAGGGATTTCTTATCTTGCTGGAACTGGGTTTCTTGCCCTCAATATCCATCGTGGGAGGATTTGTTGCCTTTGTATTTTCCTAAAATTTTTCGCTCTTGATTGTCACGGTGGCATATCTTTTCCAGCTTCTTTTGGTCTACCCATTTCTGCAAAGCTTCGAGAAAAAGTTAGAAAGTATTCAGACAAAAGCAAGGTAGTTCAATTGCAAATTCACTTCGCTGAACCAGTTGGCGAAGAGCGAAGCTACTTCAGCGATTCACCGAATATAGTGCATAGCTCATACAAGGGTATAGACAAAGGGCAAACCAGAAATATTTTGGCGAGTCACCTAATGCATTTGGCGATAGAAGGCTTCTCGCCAACTCTTATAGAATTCAACATCATATTTGGCAATAAATTAAAGGCGAGATGGGGAGTTAAGGCGAACCGCCGAGTGATTCGGTGAGCTCGACTCAGCTAGCCAAATGACCCAACGTGCCTACCTTTGACCCAACTTCCCGAATTCAACCCCGCAACCCCCGAAAACTAAATTAAGGCATGCACAACTCAAATGTGGCTTAGTCCCAGTGACAATCATGTACAACCCACTATGTTTCATCCAATTTAAAGCGCAACATTCAGGATTTAACTATTTGACTTAGTACATGCAAAATTTGCGAACCTAACAGGAAAACAAATATTCTAATCCTACCACAGAGGACCAACACACATTATCAAAGTAATGTCATGGTATTTGAGCACAAATTTTGAGAAAAGGGACGTAGGGCTCGGAAACCAACCTTTGGTGCCGATTAAAATGTGATTGAAAAGCTAGGCGGTAAAGAACTCCAACTCCAAGCATAAATCAACCAACCAAAATACTAGTAAAATACGAAAATAAGGAAATACTCCCTTTGCTGTGATTTTGTGAAGTTTAAAAGCGAGGGAAAGTGAAAATTTAAAATTCAAAGGCTGTTGCCCTTTACAAACTGTTTAGTTCACAAACATTCAGCGACATTTGTCGCACACGTCGATCAGCTCAGCGGTTTGCCAAGTGGTTACTTACCCCACCTTCTTTGGGTCGTTGTCGCCGAATTGGGGGGCGACTCACCGAGTTTTACAGGCTCCAATTAGACTTGTGCTGAGCCAAACGGCGGTTCAAATCGGAAACGCCGACCTTTTCGGTGTTGTGCTGACTGGCCATTTTTCTCGCCAATCTGCATTTTTTAAATGCTTTCGGCATTTAAACCTGCACAAATAACACACCGTTATTTATAAAAGTAAAATTAAAGCATTTAAGGTATTTTGGGTTGCCTCTCAAACAGTGCCTTAGTTAACGTCATGGCACGACGCAAGTCACCCTTCAAACTCCATTATTGGGGTTTGTCCTAGTGGTACCAGGTAACCCCAATTGTTCGTCTTTATGGAGATGAGGCACTACATGCCTCAAGAGAGTCCTTATCAGCTGGATGGATCTAGAGTGAGATCCAATCATCTGATCCAACACCACAATATTCTCCTTTATCTTCCAATATTTGATCTTGTTCAGTTATCTTCTAGAGAATGACTTGTAGTGTTTCCTCAACACGACTGTTCCCCTGCTTCTAGGCTTTTCCCGCTTATGAGGAGGTATGTACCTCCCTTGGCTTTTGCGCTGGACTTCCACCTCTAATATATTGGTGGCCAAATTGTTCAGCTGAGTAGCTAGTGTGGCTAACATAAAGTCCCCCTCGACTTCTTGGTCCATCTTAGCCATTGTCAATTTATCGCTTACTACATCAAAACAAAGAAAGCAAAACTAAAAATAAAGTGAGTAAACTATGATTAAGAAAAATAAAAGTTGTACTAATCTAAAAATTCTCAAATAACACCACTCACCAGCAGCGGCGCTATTTTGATGTTGTAAGCAATAAATTGACAATGGCCAACGGAGCTTCTTCAGAAGAATCAGCGACAACTGACTTACTAAGATTGTCCAAGTCATGAGCCGCTAAAAAGGAGTGGATAGCTGTGAAGAATCCACGTCTCCATGAGGGAATAGTGGGGTCTCAGGGATTTCTTCTCTTGTTGGAACTAGGCTTCTTGCCCTCATTATCCATTGTGGGATGATTTGTTGCCTTTGTATTTTTCCTGAAATTTTCGCACTTCTTTGTCGCGGCGGCATATCTCTTCCAGCTAATTTCGGTCTAGCCATTTCTGCAAAGCTTCAAGAAAAAGTTAGAAAGTATTCAGACAAAAGCAAGGAAGTTCAATTGAAAAATCACTTCGCTGAACCAGTTGGCGAAGCGCGCAACTACTTAGGCGGTTCGCCGAATACAGTGCATAGAGAATACAAGGGCACAAACAAAGGGCGAATCAGAAATGTTTCGGCAAGTCACCTAATGCTTTTGGCGATAAAATGCTTATCGCCGAATGATACAGAATTCAACATCATATTTGGCAATAAATTAAAGGCAATATGGGGAGTTAAGGCGAACCGCCGAGTGATTCGGCGAGCTCGACTTAGCTCGCCAAATGACCCAACGTGCCTGCCTTTGATCCAACTTCCTGAATTCAACCCCGCAACCCCCGAAAACAAAATTAAGGCATGCACAACTCAAATGTGGCTTAGACCCAGTTACAATTATGTACAACCCACTATTTTTCATCCAATTTAAAGCGCAACCTTCAGGAATTAACTATTTAACTTAGTATAGGCAAAATTTGCAAACCTAACAGGAAAACAAATATATTTTAATCCTACCAGAGAGGACCAGCACACATTATCAAAGTAATGTTATGGCATTTGAGCACAACTTTTGAGAAACAGGACGTAGGGCTCTGAAACCAACCTTTGGTGTCGATTAAAATGAGATTGAACAGCTAGGCGGCAAAGAACTCCAACTCCAAGCACAAATCAACCAACTAAAATATTAATAAAATGCGAAAATAAGTAAGATACTACCTTGTTGTGATTTTGTGAAGTTTAAAAGCGAGGGAAAGTGAAGAATTTCAAATTCTAAGGCTTTTGGCCTTTATAAACCGTTCAGTTCGCATCCATTCGGCGACATTTGTCGCACTTGCCGATTAGCTCGGCAGTTCACCGAATGGTTACTTACCCTACCGATTCCTACATCATCTTTCATTTCTTAGGGGTCAAGACGATAGTGTGGGTCGTTGTCACCGAACTGGTGGGCGACTCACCGAGTTTTACAAGCTCCAAGTTAAACTTGTGCTGAACCAAACAGCGGGTTAAATCGGGCACGCCGACCTATTCAGCGTTGCACTGACTGGCCATTTTTCTTGACAATCTACATTTTCTAAACACTTCCTGCATTTAAACCTGCACAAATAACATACCATTATTTATAAAAGTAAAAAATTAAAGCATTTAAGGGGTTTTGGGTTGCCTCCCAAACAAGGCCTTAGTTATCGTCGTAGCACGTCGCAAGTCACCCTTCAAACTCCATTATTGGGGTTTTTCCTAGTGGTACCACGTAACCCCAATTGTTCGTCTTGATGGAGATGAGGCACTACATGCCTCAAGAGTGTCCTTATCAGCTGGATAGATCTAGAGTGAGATCCAATCATCTGATCCAACACTTCAATATTCTCCTTTGTCTTCCAATATTCGATCATGTTCAGTTAACTTCTTGAGAATGACTTGTAGTGTTTCCTCAGCACTACTGTTCCCCCTTCTTCTAGGCTTTTCCTGCTCATGTGGAGGTATGTACCTCTCTTGGCTTTTGCACTGGACTTCCACCTCTGATATTTTGGTGGCCAAATTGTTCAGCTAAGTAGCCAGTGCATTGAACGTAAAGTGCCCCTCGACTTCTTGGTCCATCTCAACCATTGTCAATTTATTGCTTTCAACATCAAAACAAAGAAAACAAAACTAAAAATAAAGTGAGTAAGCTATTATTAAGAAGAACAAAAATTCTACTAACCTAAAAATTCTCAAATAACACCACTCCCCGGCAACAGCGCCATTTTGATGTTTGTGTAATCAACGAAACAACTTCTGATGCAAGTGTATACGATCGTGCAATAGTATAATAATCTAACTAAAGGTTGGGGTCGAGTCCCGATGGAGTGGTTTTGAGAATTAATAGAAAAATAAAATTAAGTTATAACTAGTCGTAGCTAAAGGCATTAACGATTAAGAACATTGTAAATTAAAGGGGGACACAAAAGTGTCAACTATCGATTTGGGGGTTTTGTCACAAGTATAGAAAAAAAAGTAAAAATAACAAAGAAATCTATAAATGAGAGGGGATTCTTGGGATGTGACCGCAATATATGTTGGTATAAATCGTTAGGTACATGCTTTCGATAGTAAATTTGCAAGATAATAGTTACTAGGCTAAGCTTTAGATGGAAATAAGTTCCCTCTCGGGTAACTTACCCCGTTTCAAATGGGTTCCTCTCAAACTCCTATTTTCCGAATGAAGACCACCCTACGCTTTACCCCACTCACTCTCTCAAGCTGAGTGTTAGGATATGGGACTAGGGCTCACCCTCTCGGGCTGAACCTCATGTCGACCCACTCCTTAGGCCATCAATCTAGCGATCTTGGCTTCACGATCTCTCTCTCGAGCAAGCCGAAAACACATAGGTGGTTTTGTATTTGCAATTAAAAATCCATTAAATTAAACCACAATCGCTAGGTGAAATCACCATTCAAATACATCTAACCTATCAGCAAGCAAAACCCAACAATATTCTCAACACATATTTGCTAAATCACACCCCAAGAATGGGGTTTTTTAGCCACACATCAAGAGATAGAAATTTATACCTAAATGAGCTTGCATTCAAATGGGTATGAAGATTTAAGTCTTGTTATAGGCCAAGAATGAAGAATCCAAGAGTCCCAAGTCCAAATCCTTGGAGCTGAAACCCTCTTCTTCTTCAAGTTTTAAAACCCTCTCTAAACTCAGAGCAAAAATAAAAGTACTAAAATTATATTAAAAATCTGATACTCAAGTCTCTCTTAAAAATCTCTCTTTAAATCTGGTACTCTCTATGAGTATTTATAGTTTTCAAAAATCTGTGTTGCGGCGGATCATTTGGCGACATTAGACAGAATCGCCGATCAACTCGGCAATTCACCCTTTGGTGTAGTTCATCGCCGTCTTGCACCATCCTTCGGCATCGTCATGATCTGGGTCATTAGGCAATGTAGTACTGCTTCGCAGAAGTTCTCGGCGATGCGCCGACTGCTCCCTTTTCCGTCGACTTGATCCTTTCCTTCAGGGTTCAGCACACTGGAACAAAAGGCGAAGTGAGACCCTTCGGCTACTCGTCAAGTGGACTCAGCGATCCTAAGGAATTCATTTTCTCGTTCTTTTAAGCCTTTTCGTTCCTTTTTGTGAAGTAGTGTCCATGCTTTCCTTCAATCTTCAAATACCTGAAACTTAAGGGCTTCCATCAGATATTGAGATAATATAAGCATTTGAGGACACAATTTCTATTAAAATATATCCCTAAATGAGTCCAAATTGTGGACCCATCACTAGCACCTTCTAGGACGTTATGCATGCGGAATGTGGGATAGGGATAGTTAGGCCCTTTAACGAAGATGATGAAAATTGACTCGAGCTTAAAACAATAAACATTGGTTTAGTCTTTCCAAATAATAAGCCGACTGAATAATAAGCCTAGCGCTGATTCATAGAAGGGTGTTTATTTAAGTTTTTGGAGTCTCCCTTTCCCTTTTTCTTCTTTTTATTTGTTTGTAATTAAAACTGCTTCGGGTAGTTTAATAAAAAAAAATCCCCTATCTATTTGTCTACTTTATATCATCTCGCTTATTCTGTTAATTTATATCAGTATTAATTGTTTAATGTTATTTATCACCTAGTAAGCATGATTAATCAAATAATAAATCAATGAAGTGACCTTAATTGCTAATTGTAACCCCCCACATAAATTGTATAAGATACGGTCCGGACCTACCTTTGTGGACCTCGAGGGATGATTAACACCTTTCCATCGAGGTAATTTGAACCCTTACCTGATATCTGGTTCGTTGACCTTTAGTTAGAGTAGTTAGGTTAGATAGGTTCCCTAATGCGCCTTAATTCGTTAGGTGGCGACTCTTCACTTCACCCAAACCCAAAATAGTTGTTAGGTCGTGCACCGAAACCCATTTTACGAAAAATGGGTCGCGACTGAGAGGTGACTCTGTTGGGTATTTTAAGTTCTTACCATTATGTGTTTCATGCTTATGTGGGGTTTACTTTATTGCTTGTTTGGTCATTACCATGCTAAATTGTTATTTTTCTTTCCTTGTTTATTTCCTATCCTTATTTATTATTTATTTCCATGATTAAATCCCTTACCCTTTCACTTATTTATTTATTTCTATGCCTAATCCTCTCCCCTCCTATTTATTTGTTTACTTGCATGTTTAATTCCTTAGCCCCTTTTTCGTTACTCGCTTGATCCTCTTATATGTTTATATGTTTATTTCCTTTTATGCATGTATTTATTTATTTATTTACTGCTTTTGATAAACTTTCTATATGTTACTGCTTTCCATCTACATGCTAAGTATTTACTACTTTGATAAACTAACATTCCGCTCATATTTCCCCCAATTGGGACCCTCTTCCTTTTTTTTCTCGTGATGGTGTGTGACTTTGCACATCTCACAAATACTCCAATTCTCTTCAAATACTCTATATTAGAGAGATGGTTGAAGCATGGAAGATGCAGATAGTTTTACTACCATGGAACTATGTGTCTTCTCGCATAGAACCTGTTCAAGTCCATGTCTACCCAACTCTTAGAAGTCTTAATTAGATCATAAATGCTGTATAAACCTTAGGTGGTTTGACCCTTGGTGTCAATTCACAATGATAGTAGCCACCCTATTGTCTAAAGGGCCCCAACACCCTCTAGAAAAATTGCATAACTATTTGTCAATGTGATCATGATAGTTCAATCAAGCCAAATTATGACAAAATGGAGTTTAAAATTTGTTTGTTGTTTTGTTTACATAGTCATGATATTCCCATATTCCGTTAACTCGAAAGTAGTCATAGAGGTAAACTACCAACTAAGAGATTGATGGAATGATATCAAGGAAGACCATGAAACAGAGATTCGTCATTTGTTGGGCGGTCTTACCTACCTCATTTATGTCCTACCTGATCGTCATTTGGTTAGGGCCTTGCTGAAATTTTGTGATCCTGTGAGGATGGTCTTCAAATTTGTTGATTTAGATTTGGTGCCAATGATTGAATAAATTAGTGGTTTCATCGAGTTGCCATACCATGAGTGTGAAATGATGGTACCCTATAAGCCATTATCAAGGGAGTTTCTAAAAAGTCTGGGAATGAAGTCTTATCTAACTATAACTTGTTTAGATATTGGGTCAATTTTTTTCGACTGTCTATAGTCACGCTTTGGCGAAGAAGATGGTTATTATTCTTTCTTTGAAGAATTTAAGTGCTCCATCGAGAGATGGGAACCATATTTCTTGAATGCCTTTGCCATCGCACTCTTAGGTTCCTTAGTTTTCCCTAAAGAGAGGGTAAATATCGACACACGTTTGGGTTACATATTTCAAGATCTAGCTCAAAGAGAGAGTGAACACTTCCACAGACAACCTGACACGGTAGACCTCTTCCTTGGTTATGGCAACGAAATTGATAATCATCCAAGAAGAATGGTAGGTTTCAACTCCCCTGTGGGATTCGTAGACAGGCAGATATTTTTATAGAACTCGACAGTTACCACATCCAATGGAAGCTCTACTGGATATCCACCCCCCGTGCCATAGTGAGAGGTGATGAACGTTATTTCATTGAGCTTATTGGCTTAAAGTACGTTCAAGCATATGTTCATCTTCGAGTACTCCACCAATTTGGGCAAACTCAAGTGATACCACTCTGATCCAACATGGACCAGTTTAAGTAAGACTTTGGATTAGATAATCTGAAAGTCCCAAACATACTGCGAAGATGGGAGCGTGTGGTAACCATTCCTAAGCGTGCACGGTGGGCCTTATATACACTTGAGTACTGCATATGGATCCTAAAAGAGGATGCTAAGGGCAGAAAATTGAGTGGAGAAGGATATTATGGGCTTATTGATAAAAGAGAGAATATATGGGTACGCAACTTGTTGAACCTCGGGCATGAAGTCACTCCATATCCAAGAGGGCAACTGGTGCCAAGCTCCTGCGACCGATATCTTCAAGATTTCAGAATTTAGGATAACTTTTCCATGTTACCCCTTTTCCCTTTAGTTTATTTTCAGTTTTCCTTCTCAATTATGATGTAATGGTTGAATTCTATAATAAATGAAAGTTTATTTCCTCTAAGCTAAACTCCAAATTGGCAAATAAGGCTTGAAATAATTATCATGCATCATCTATGTGTCGTCTTAGGCCTACCTCTAGCTTAACGAGGCTCCTTCCATTTAGGGCGCTTATCTTAGAACAATGTTCTTGTTATTTCAATATATGCAATGTTCTAAATAGGTTTTTCTTTTAGTTTTATTTACCCTTCCCCAACGGTTGATATGTAGACCATGGTTTACCTCACACAATCAAAGGGCGCTCCTCCTTCTCTTCCAAGTGAGAATCGCAAAGGAAAGAAGAAGGTGATCAATGATAAGGTTAACGGTAGAGCTATTGAAAAGGAGCATCCTTCGAACAAGTTGGTCTCAAGTTTGGAACAAAAAATAAGGGAGTGAGAGGAGGAGATATCTGGTAAGCGCGAGTGGGCCAAGTTGTTACTCTTCGCCAATCCCACTTTGGAGACAAACATGGATAAGTAACCTGTCACAAACAAAACCACTTTCTAAAATAATCCACCACCAACTCATCCTACTTCTCATCCTCAAAATCAATCAAGCTCCATTCATATGCCTCTAGGGAATACTCACTTTCGAAATTACCCATATCCTCCCCAACATCATGCTTATGCTTCTAGACCTCCATATATCACTCCGCACATGCATAATCCCACCATGCAAGCTCCTATGCATGAAACGCCAGTGCACCAAGTTTCTTGGTATCGCGCGCCTCTCATACCATTCCAAATTCCTCCATATCAAATGCCTCCATGTCAAAACCCTCATCTACCTTATAAACAACCAGAATATCCTATCCACAATGTTTAAACCCTCACTCAATCTCATATTCATAAAAACCTATTCAATACTGAGAAGAATCCTATCAAAATTTACGCTTCTTTTGCTGAATTCTTTGACCAACTCTATGAAAGGCTTAAAATGGTTGGCTATGTGACACCTATCCCTTCCAAGAATTCAGACACTCAATCCATGCAATATGACCCAATCAATATTTGTGACTATCATTCAGGGATGAAGGGACATACTACTGAAACATGTCGTGCTAAAAGAGACAAGATTCAACAACTAATAGAGGCTGAAGTCATACACTGGATAGACCTTGTGCCAAAGGAGTCCCCACAGTGAATATGTCAAGGTTCATTTGAAGCAGTTTCCAATATAGGCTTATGCCGCTTAAGTTTAAGTTTTCTACATTCATGTTTCATCAAATTCTGATAAGGAAAGTACCTATGTTAGCATATGGACAATAAAGTTGGTCAGAATCTATCGTTATAGTTGTTGCTCAAGAGTCTTCCTTTTAATGTCTTGAATTATGCTCTTTGAATTTGAAATTACGTCGGACCTAATTCCTATTTAAAAAGGGATGCATAGGCACTCCTATGGAGTTCGGTCTTGTCCTAATAAAATTTTTATTTTCCCTAACCGGGGCAGAATTTTTGAGAGGGGTCTCAAAAATTCCAGCAAAGAACATTTTCTAGCAAGTCACAACTGGGGAAATATTTTTGAAAGGGTCTCAAAATTTTAATCAAAGGGCATTTTCCTATAAGCTACAATACTAGGCAGAATTTTTGAGAGGGACTCAAATTCCCATCAAGAGAACATTCTTTTTGCAAGTCAATACTAGGCAGAATTTTTGAGATGCTCTCAAAAATTCAATCAAAAGATTATATTTTCTTGCAAGAGAAGACCTCAACAATCCCATTCATTTACGAATAACGAGACTGGGCAGAATTTTTGAGAATATCTCAAAAAATTCAAGAGAACAACTTTTGATCTACAAAAAGATCATCAGATAACTAGAAGTTCAACACTGGGCCAAAATTCTTTTGGGAACCTCAAAAAGTTTGACAAGATTGCAAAGGGTCGACCTTCGAGCAAACATTAGAGGAGAATATTGTGCCAAATCAAGGATACATATCAACCTCCCCTATAACTAACTATTTCTCTTTGAAAGCACAAAGAATAGGTATATATACAAGAAGCAACTTCAACATCACTTGAAGGATCGATATACCACTATATTAAGCCCGACAAATCGCTAATCAATGGCATCCCATCCTTCCAATAGGAAGAAGGATCAGGTACATTATTTTGAGCTCGATGATCAACCGTCAGTGGCACCACGTCCTTTTAATAGGAAGAATGATCAAGCTACATTATTTTGGCCTAAACCGCCAGTCAAATGGTACACTGTCCTTCTGATAGGATGAAGGACTAAGATATTTTATATTGACCCCAAAAATCGCTAGTAAATAGCGTTTGATCCTTCCAAAGTTCTAAGATGTTTCATGCTTCAACTATTATATTATGCCCAAAAATTGTATTGTGTCCGAGATTGCATGAGCCCGAGATTGCATGTTCCCGAAATTGCATTGTGCCTGAGAATCGCATTGTGCTCGAGAATTGCATTGTGCTCAAGATTGCATTGTGCCTGAGAATTTCATTGTTCCCGAGAATTGCATTGTGCCCGATATTTCATTATGCTAGAGATTGCATTGAGCACGAGAATTGCATTGTGCTCGATGATTGCATTGTGCCCGAGATTGCATTGTGCCCGAGAGTTGCATTGTGCCTACGATTGCATTATGCCTGAGAATTGCATTGTGCCCAAGAATTGCATGTGCTCGAGAATTGCATGCGCTCGAAATTGCATTATGCCCAAGATTACATTGAGCCTAAGGAGTATATTGAGCCTGAAATTAAATTGAGCCCACGGATTGTTGACGTAACTTTTGATTCAAGTTATGGAAATCACATAGTGCTTAAAGAAACACTTCGACATGGAGTTTCTATCAAATGAAACCACAAATATCAATAGATGCCCGAATTACATCAAAATAGATACGTTTTCTCGACTCATTATTTATAATTCGAAGGCGTAATGGTCTAAAGGTATCATGTTTCATGGCCTGCGGACATCATATCATGGCCTAAGAATTTACTTTCTGCTTATCATGATTCAAAGGTATCATAGACTAAGAGCTTCATTTTTCATGACCCATAGACGACAACATTTTCATGACATGAGGAATTAATTTTGTGTATCATGGCCCTAGACATCATAGCCTAAGACATTATTTTCATAGTCTTAAGGCAAATATCATGGTCCATATGGAAAATTTAATTATGTTTACATTTACCATTTATCTAATATATTTGCTCTAACCACTTTATTTAGTCGTCTTGAAAGCTACAGATTTGCAGAGACTGATAGATTGTAGATGAGATCAATCACCCTCTCAGCTACGTTTATCATGCTTACGTATGTATCGCAACAAACTCCCTCTCAATTCTTTGATACTCGTATTACTTCTTTTCATCTGATCCTTGCTTAAGCTGGAAATCGCTCTATGATGCTCTTCTCTCTACTCTAATCTTATCCATTCAAGCCATTATCGTTCCCTTTTGAATATCATACCGTTGTTTCAATTTTAGCAGCTTTCCTCATTCCTAAATCTTGAACTACACACGACCCGATTCTCGTAAAACTAGAGATATGTAGGCAACTTAATACCAAAGTCTCGGTCGTACCCTTTTCCAAGTCCATATCGTTTTAATTGGTCCCACTGACATCTCTCGTCGGTCGGACAAAATCGGCTACTAAGTCAACGTTGGTTGCCCAAAAATTCATCCTTCATTCTGAAGAAACCAAGGGGCAGTTGTTGACACATAATTTTGACTGACCTTTAACCCTTTTGGGAATGCTATTTGATTAAATACGTATTTTCTAAAAAAAACATATTTTGGATTTAAAAGTTGAATTGATTTTGTCTAAAAATTATATATTTTAGTATGCATGATTTATAATAAATATTGTAATTATTATTAAATTATTTTATTATCATTATCAAATTATTTTTATCGGTAATTTAACTTGAAATATTTATCTTACTCAAATGTTTTAAAATTTAAATGTGTTTAATTTGTATGAAAATATTATAATATGTGTAGTATTTTATTAATCAGACAACATTTCCTTGATTATCGCTTAAATCATTTAATTCATAGCCTAATCTATCCAATTTTATTTCAATTCTAGCTCTCTTTCTATTTCAATTTTAGCCTTTTATTTCAATATAGTTGCAATTTTAGGCCTTTGTTCATTGCAATTATAACCAATCTAGATTTTAATTCAATTTCATTTCCATTTAATCTTAACCATCCATCCTTTAAGTTAAACCCTAGATCAAATCCTAGCTGCTCATCTAAACTAATCCAATGGGTGAGATCAAATCTTCCCAACATTCCTATTTTAATCTAGCAAAAGACCCCAAACCCTATTCTCATTCTTCCTTTCTTCTTCAAAGAGGAGTAGCGACAACCCTCTCCTCTCTCTTCTTCCTCGTCAGCTTCCCGGAGTTGCCGCTGCCATCGCCTAACGATGGACAGCATCCGGCCATTGACACTCTTGCTCCCTCTCTCTCTCTCTCTCTCCTCTCCTCTCTCTCCGCCAGCAGCAGGCTTCGCTGCTCTTCCTCTCTTCTCCAGTAATGGACTGGCGAGCACCGACAGCAGCAGCTCCAGCGAAGACAGCCGCAAAGCTGGACGCCTCTGCTCCTCTCTTTTCCAACGAGAACAGCCAGGAGGCAGAAGCAAAGCTATCACCCCTTTTCTTTTCCAACGAGGACGAACAACGCACTCCGGCAGAGATTTTGCAGATTTTGATGTGTAAGTTTTTTAATTAATTTTATGGCCACCATTCCAACTCTTTGCTCTTGAGTTTAATTATCGTGGGTTGATTAGTTTGAAAATTCGAGCACCTTTTCCTTCTTGTTGATTTCTTAGAAAGCAAGTCTAGATTGTGATTCTCTATCTAAATTAATGTTCATTTGTTTTAATGGTGATCGTCTCGTGTCTAAGGTGTTAAGATTGTTGTTTCAATATATATGTTATCATAAGTCGTACCCGTGCCTGTGAGTTTCATATTTTTTCGTTATATAGTAGATTAATTATTTTGTAAATTGCTTTGATGATTACTTATTTATAAAATCATGATTTAGTCATAACTAAATTGAGGACCGTATTCGTTCTTCCCTAAAATAAATTATTTGATTTTTCCTTGATTGCTGAGATTGTACTTCTAGTCAGTTTGTTTTATGTGTTGTTTTACCATAGTTGATGTCGTAATATTGTATGTAAATAGATATCTGTTATTTTATTGGCTAAGTCAGCAGCTTGATTAATTCCTATTTAATTAATTATTGGTTCAAGGTTTTCTCGTGCTATTAGGACAGGCTGTAACCTTCTATAAATTGTTGATTGTATTTGCTCAATTCGTGGTAATTTTCTAGAATCTTTCGCCCATGGTAAATCCTCAAATTAACAAATAAAAATGCAATATTTCTTTCCTTATAAATTCCTCATGCTAATTTTATATTAATTAAAGTTTGCAGTAATTTATTACTCCCTCTGTCCCTATTTATGTGACTCACTTTTGTTTTTGGTCAGTCCCAAAAAGAATGACACATTTCCTTGTTTGGTAAATATTTAATGACATTATCCATATTTCACCCTTCTTGAATCTCATTATTTCAATAGTTGCACTCTTTTAATTTAATGAAAAAGTTATTGAAATGCAGTAAAGTACAAATACTTCTCTTTTTCTGACAATCAACAGTACTTTAAACACTTTTTTCAATACTTTGTCATATCATTTTCTTTCTTTTCACCACTTTATCATATTCTTTCTTTCTTTTACACTATTGATAGAATTGTGAAGTACGTGAATGTAATTTTATTTTTATTTTTAAAAATTAAAGAATGTAGAATCAAAAGTTGTCCTCACTTAATTTTTTTTTTGATGAGTGTTTCTTCTTTTTTATTTAGTTAAGATTCACAATAAAAATAAAATGAAAATTTTCAAATATAAACTTCAAGAAGTAAAATTTTCTTACATTTACCAAAATGACAATTTTACTTCAGCATGTTGAAATTACAACGTCCCAACAAAAACTTTAAACTATTCCAAAAGTAAATTACACATTGCAAGAGTTTAATATAAACATTAAACTATCCAAAAATTACAAAAACTTTAAACTATTCCAAGAGTAAATTACACATTGCAAGGTTTTAACATAAACATTAAACTATCCAAAAATTAAATTAAATTTACAAAGTACTAATATAAACATCAAAATGTACAAAAACACAAGTTGTTTTAATACTTGTAATCCCATCACTGTTGAAGTAGAGTTAAGGCTTGATTAACAGCATCAACATCACAACAAACTCGAAGCAGGAGATCATTTTCTCTTTCTAGTCTTTCTTTGTTCATATGCGGCACTTTGTAGTTATTGTCACCACTATCTTTCATCACCTCATTCATACAACATTGCAAATTCAAAAATACATGATTGAGTTGTTCTACTTTCATTTCATTAAAGGATTTTTTAACAACCTCCATGAATTCATTAATATTTGAAGGAGCATTTTGATATTGAAGAGATTAAATTGCTCTAAAAAATCCAACGTCCAAAATGTTAAGATCAGGTCTATTAGGGGGTTGAAAGCATAACTTAATATCAAATCCATCCCGTTGAGCGGCTTCCATGAATTCCAAATCATTAACACTAATATGTGGTCTTGCATTATCTTGTTGGATGAAAATGGGTGCACTTGACGTTGAAGCTGGCCATTTTGATCGAATGGCTGGAAGAACTTTCTCTATCAAACAAGATCTTGTGATATCTTTAGTCACCGATAAAATCAATTTTGTTTCGATAGTTCCTGCAATTTGATATTTGCTATTCCGTTTGGTTGGTTCATTAACTACAAACGGAAAAATTCTTATTTTTCGCAAAAATAACTCAACTCCATTAGCGTCGAATCTCGGACAAGCAACAACGGCCATAAACATAACTTTTGTTATAAAGGTTTTACTTTTGCAAGAACGATATGGATTAGACTCTTCTTCTTCGAAAAGAAGATGATACCTTTCAGATTTTTTAGATAAGTAAAACCATTTTTCATCGATATGGACATAATTAAACATATCTATATATAAACATGGGATTTCAGTGAAGTGTACTCTAATCAAGTGCGGTTTGATGGCGTTGGTGTGTGGCTTAATTGCACCTTCTTTCACACGTCGAAAAACTGTTGATTTTGCCATATTTATTGCAAATGAAATAGATCGAATATTTGTTTGACAACATAGTGGAATTTCTTTGAATTGGTTGATATCAACTTGTATGTGTTTTCTCCCAACTTTGCCTGCAAGATTAGTAGAAACATTTAACGTGTCAACATTAGCAACACATAATCTAGTTTGTCTCCAAATATGATCAATGGTACTTCTTGATGTGTTGAACAAAATACTTGCTTCCTTTACAGAACCATGTTTAATTTTTTCCATTCTTACTTTCTTTCAAAAGGCACTATGCAATTTCTCGATGCTCGTTTAGATTCAATCGCCTTTTTGTGGTAATTGGGTCTTATGAAAATTCAATACTCATTTTAAGATCACTGATTGGAATAAATGTAAAAGGAAGAATTGAAAAATTAAAGATGAAGTATCTCTACTTATATGGAGTCCATTAGATAATATTTTAAAATTTGGAAAAAAATTGGCACTTGAAACTGAAAAATTTGATCTTTTCCCACATTTTCTTTTGATGTTATCAATTTTTTGAAACTACAATTAAAATCATGAAAAAAGAACTACTTTTACCTGCAATGGCAAAAACTCCATCATTTTGAAGTCGATCTTCTTCATTGATAGACTAAGGGAGAGAGAACGGAGAATGGAGAATGCAATAGAAAGAAGAGAGAAATAAGTATATTGGACTCTTTCGATTTACATTAATGACCGATCTGACATTAACTTATGAGGAGAGAGAAAAGTCATAAATTTTTCTATTCAATGTCAGATGTAGTATTTTTTTTATTTAACAATTTAGACTTATTAATAAGGGTATTTTCGGAACATTGGAGAGTCTTTCCATTTTTCTTAAAGTTTGTGCCAAGTCAAAGTACCTCATATAAAATGGGACGGAGGGAGTATTCAATTATGGTAATCTAGGAATTGGTAAATATATTTGGTGCATAATTATTGTTTTCCTTCAATTGATATGTCCTAATGTTTATATATTTTTATTCACTTGTATCTCTTTACCTTATTTAGTGGATTAGTTTGGTACATTTTTGGTAATAAACAAATTAAAAGGTTTGACCGATTCAGTTCTCCTTTAATAGGGAATACTGACGCTTAATTGATTTTATTTCCTTATTAAGGTACCCCACCTTGCTATATAAATAGACTCTTCTCTCATTCTTCTACTCACTTTTCACTCACGCTTCTATACACTCAGACATTCTAGAAATTAGCTAAAATACTCTCTACTCTCTAAAAAAGTAAAATAAAACTCTCAGAAACATTGAGCATTCTCCCTTGTTGTTTTGCTGTGTTCGGGTCGATTATTGGATTAAAGTGTGTCTTCATTGCTGTTTTTCTTTAACTGCTTAACCGGTTAGTGACTTTCATACATATTTAATTTTCTATTATGCATAAGTCCAAAAATGGATATTGATAAATAAAAGGAAGTTTTCGGATCAGTATTCTTCTCATATTCTTGATTGTATATGTGTAATTTGTTGCTCAAATAAATGTATGTATGTCTTATTCTCCTTAGGTATATAAAATAGATATTATTATGTGTATTTTGTATTATATTTGTAGTGTATTGCTTTCTTTCATTTAGCAGGGTGTGGAATATTGAGTGCTAGTTTAAAGAGTTACCAGGGATGGAATTTTAGACGGGATTTAGTGTTATTTCGTTTGTATTTGTTATATTTATTTTTCATTATTGTAATAGTTGTATTAACTCTAACTCTCTATATATATGAAATATATTCTGGGGATCGTCTAAAGGGGGAGGGGATATACGTGCTAATTGTTTCCTTTTCTTTTGGCTTAGTTTTATTTTATTATGCGTGGTTGTTATAAATGATATTCCTAGTACAAGCATGTCAGAATCTCTTAATAATCAGTTTTAAATCAGCTTGTCTTTATAACCATTTTAACTAACAACTCATCTCCATCGTGTGTAAAATCTTGGAACTGTTTGGGATCTTATTTGTAGGTCAATATGTTAATTTAGTTTGGTTTGATCATATAATTAAAAGAAATTAAATCTGTCAATCAATAAGAAATCATATTTACCGTTGTTTATTAATTATCTTGTTATAGAACCATGTTCATAAGGATTAATTATTTTTATGTGTTATCTGAGGTTTAGAAATCATGCCTATAGGAGCTGCAATATTTTCAATCTCTCAATCACTTAGAAATCATGTGTATAGGTTTATTAATCAATTTTCAACATGTCACTCAATCTGGAATTGTAAATCAATTTTAGAATCTTAATAAATTAGACTAATTATCTGTAGTTGCAATTTTGATGTGTTTTTTTAAATTAGTAAATAAATAATCTCCAATAAATTTTAAATAAAGATAAGTCTACTATGCATATCTGCCACTTAAAATAATCTAGTTGGCTTTAGCATGTACTAACAAAATAAAATCAACTTATTTGCATATTTCCTGCATTGGTTGTGTTTAAATATTTTTTGCATGTTTAAGAATTAAATCATCTTGCGGCAATTTCTTACTAATAACTGCACTATTTTAAGCTAATCTACCCTGATTAAATCTGTCCAAAATAATTATTTTTTGCATCGCGATGAACTTCTTTTTCCACTTTCAATAAATTAATAAACAATTCCTACATGCTTTATTTACTGGTCTGCCCCTGATTACATTCTGATTAAAATAAATAATTTCTGCACTATGTCATAACTTTGTGCTCCTTTTAAAATTAATTATTATACTGTTGTGCTTCTTGTTAATGTGTAAGTATGCTCGCACACTTAGCATGAGACCTTTCACTAATTATGTGTGTTTGCTAGCATGCTAATAAATTAAAATCTAGAGGCTAATATGAGCTATTACATACTAAATGTTGTCCAATATGTTTTGCTTGACGTCTAGAGGGCCTAATTAAGAGCCTATATTTTCTTTAGCCTAAAACCTTCCTAGTAGTAGTACAATGCCTCTTGGAGATTAAGCGGGAACGTTAGGATTCTTCTAGGACGTTATGCATGCGGAAGGTGGGGTAGGGGTAGTTAGCCCCTTTAACGGAGATGATGAAAATCGACTAGAGCATAAAGCGACAAACAATGGTTTTGTCTTTACGAATAATAAGCCGACCGAATATTAAGACAAATGTTGATCCATAGAAGGGTGTTTGTTTAAGTTTTAGAGTCTCCCTTTCCCTTTTTCCTTTTTTTATTTGTTTGTAATTAAAACTGTTTGAGGTAGTTTAATTAAAAAATAATAATTTTCGCCTATCTATTTTTCTACATTCTATATTCTCGCTTATTCCTTTAATTTATATCAATATTAATTATTTAATGTTATTTATCACCTAGTAAGCATGTTTAATCAAATAATAAATCAACGAAGTGACCTTAATTGCTAATTGTAACCGCCCACATAAATTGTATAAGGTACGACTGGGATCCACCTTTCTGGACCTCAAGGGATGCTTAACACCTTCCCCTCGAGGTAATTTGAACCCTTACCCGATCTCTGGTTCGTTGACCTTTAGTTATATTTGTTAGGTCAGATAGGTGCCCTTACGCCCCTTAATTCATTAAGTGGCGACTCTTCACTTCACCCAAACCCAAAAGAGTTGTTAAGTCATGCAACGATACCTGTTTTGTGAAAAATAGGTCACGACAGAATGGCGACTCTGCTAGGTATTTTAAGTTCTTAACATTATGTGTTTTATGCTTATGTGGGGTTTACTTTATTGCTTGTTTGGTCATTAGCATGCTAAATTGTTATTTGTCTTTCGTTGTTTATTTGCTTCCCTTATTAATTATTTAATTCCATGTTTAAATCCCTTTCCTTTTTCCTTATTTGTTTATTTCTATGCTTAATCCCCTCCCCTCCCCTCCTCATTATTTGTTTACTTGAATGCTTAATCCCTTAGCCCCTTTTTCCTTACTCGCTTGATCCTCTTATATGTTTATATGTTTATTTTCTTTGATGAATGTATTTATTTATTTATTTACTATTTTTCATAAACTTTCTATATGTGACTGCTTTCCATCTACATGCTAAGTGTTTACTGCTTTGATAAACTGGCATTCAGCTCATACTTCCTCCAATTGAGACCCTTATTTTTTTTTTCTCGTGATAGTGTGTGACTTTGCACATATCACAAATACTCCAATTCTCATCAAATACCCTATATTAGAAAGATGAATGAGGCATGACAGATGCGGACAGTTTTACTACCATGGAACCATGTGTCTTCTCACATAGAACCTCTTCAAGTCCGTGTCTACCCAACTCTTAGAAGTCTTAATTAGGTCATACATGCTGCATAAACCTTAGGTGGTTTGACCCTTGTTGTCAATTTACAATGATAGTAGCCACCCAATCGTCCAAAGTGCCCCAACAGCCTCTAGACAAATTGCATAACTATGTGTCAATGTGATCGTGATAGTTAAATCAAGCCAAATTATGCCAAAATGGAGTTTAGAATTTGTTTGTTGTTTTTTTTTTGCAGAGTCATGACCCTCTGGTATTCCGTTAACCAGCAAATGGTCGTAGAGGTAAAGTACAAACTAAGATATTTGTGGAATGATATCAACGAAGACCATGAAATAGAGATTCATCATTTGTTGGGCGGTCTTACCTACCTCATTTATGTCATACCTGACCATGATTTAGTTAGTGCCTTGCTGGAATTTTGGAATCCTATGAGGATGGTCTTCAAATTGTTTATTTCGATTTGGTGCCAACGATTAAAGATATTAGTGGTTTCATCGAGTTGTCATACCATGGGTGTGAAATGATGGTACCCTATAGGCCATCATCAAGGGAGTTTCTAAAAAGTCTAGGAATGAAGTCCAATCCATTCATAACTTGTTTATATCTTCGGTGGATTTCTTTCGACTGTCTATATTCACGCTTTGGCAAAGAAGATGGTTATTATTCTTTCTATGAAGAATTTAAGTGCTCCATCAAGAGATGGGAAACATATTGCATGAATGCCTTTGCCATCGCACTATTAGGTTCCTTAGTTTTCCCTAAAGAGGGGAAAGATCGACACACATTTGGGTTGCGTGGTTCAAGATCTATCTAAAAGAGAGGGTGAACCTAGGAAAACTACAGTGCCTATGATCCTGGTAGAAATGATGAGAAGTCAATCGGCATGCATGAAAGGAAGAATTGTTCGAGGGATGCAACCTCTTGCTGCAGTTATGGGCTATCAAACAATTCCACAGACGACCTAACACAATAGACCTCTTCCTTGGTTATGGCAATGAGATTGATAATCATCCAAAAAGAATGGTAGGTTTCAATGACCCTGTGGGATTCGTAGACTGGCATATATTTTTTATAGAACTCGATAACTACCGTATCCAATGGAAGCTCTATTGGATATCCACCCCCGTGCCATAGTGAGAGGTGATGAATGTTATTTCATTGAGCTTATTGGCTTTAAAGGCGTTCAACCATACACTCCTCTTCGAGTACTCCACCAATTTGGGCAAACTCAAGTTATACCACTCCGATCCAACATGGATCAGTTTAAGTATGACTTTAGATTAGATAATCCGCAAGTCCCCAACATACTGCGAAGATGGAAGTGTTTGGTAACTAATCCTATGGGTGCACGGTGGGCCTTCTGTACACTTGAGTACTGCATATGGATCCTAAAAGTGGAGGCTAAGGGCAAAGAATTAAGTGAAGAAAGATACTATGGGCTCACTGATAAAAGAGAGAACATATGGGCACACAACTTGTTGAACCTCGGGCATGAAGTCACTCCATATCCAAGAGGGCAACTGGCACTAAGCTCTTGGGACCGATATCTTCAAGATTTCAGAATTTAGGATAACTTTTCCATGTTACCCTTTTTCCCTTTAGTTTATTTTCAGTTTTCGTTTTTGATTATGATGTAATGGTTGAATTCCTACATGAAAGTTGGTTTATTTCCTCTAACCTAAACTCCAAATTGGTAAATAAGGCTTGAATTAATTATTATGCATCACTTATGTGTTGACTTAGGCCTACCTCTGGCTCAACGAGGCTCCTTGCATTTAGGGCGCTTATCTTAGAACAATGTCCTTGTTACTTCCATATATGCAATGTTCTAACTAGGTTTTATTTTTTTATTTTTTTATTTACCCTTCCCCAACGGTTGATCTGTAGACCATGGTTTACCACAAACGATCAAAGGGCACTCCTCCTTCTCTTCCAAGTGACAATCGCAAAGAAAAGAAAAAGATGACTAATGATTAGGTTATAGGTAGGGCTATTGAAAAGGAGCATCCTTCGAACAAGTTGATCTAATGTTTGGAACAGAAAATAAGGGTCAAAACCCTCACTCAACCTCATAATTGCAAAAATCTATTCAATGCTGAGAAGAAGCCCATCAAAATTTACGCTTCTCTAGCTGAATCCTTTGACCAGCTCTATGAAAGGCTTAAAATGGCTGGATGTGTGACACCTATCCTTGCCAAGAATCCAGACACTCAATCCATGCGGTATGACCCAAACAAGATTTGTGACTATCATTCAAGGATGAAGGGACATACTACTGAAACATGTCATGCTCTAAGAGACAAGATTCAACAACTGATAGAGGCTAAAGTCATCCACTGGACAGACCTTGTGCCAAAGGAGACCCGACAGTGAACATGTCGAAGTTCATTTGAAGCAGTTTCCAATAAAGGCTTATGTCACTTAAGTTTAAGTTTTCTACATTCAGGTTTTATCAAATTCTGAAAAGGAAAGTACCTATATTAGCATATGGACAATAAAGTTGGTCACAATCTATCATTATAGTTGTTGCTCAAGAGTGTTCCTTTTAATGTCTTAAATTATGTTCTTTGTATTTGAAACTATGTCAGACCTGATTCCCATTTAAAAGGGGATACATAGGCGCTCCTATGAAGTTCGGTCTTATACTAATAAAAATTTCATTATCTCTTATTATTATGTAATTGTGCTGAATTTTAGAGAGGGTCTGAAAAATTCCATCAAAGAGCATTTTCTAGCAAGCCACAACTGGGGCATAATTTTTTAAAGGGTCTCAAAAATTTAATGAAAGGGCATTTTCCTATAAGCTACAATACTAGGTAGAATTTTTTAGAGGGACTCAAAAATCCCGTCAAAAGAACATTCTTCTTGCAAGTCAATACTAGGGCACAATTTTTGAGAGGATCTCAAAAATTCAATCAAAAGATTATATTTTCTTGCAAAAGAAGACCTCAATAATCCCATTCATTTATGAATAATGAGATTGGGGCAGAATTTTTTAGAAGATCTCAAAAATTCAAGAGAACAACTTTTGATCTACAAAAAGAGCATCAGATAACTAGAAGTTCTACACTGGAGTAGAAAATTTTGAGGGAACCTCAAATTTTTTGACAACATTGCAAAGGTCGAATTTCAAGCAAACATTAAAGGAGCATACTGTGCCAAATCAGAGATACAGATCAACCTTCCCAATAACTAACTATTTCTCTTTGAATGCAGAAAGAATAGGTACATATACAATAAGCAACTTCAACATCACTTGAAGGATCGATATACCGCTATATTAAGCCCGACAAATCACTATTCAATGGCATCCCATACTTCCAATAGGAAGAGGGATCAAGCTACATTATTCCGAGCTCGACGATCACCCGTCAGTGGCACCACGTCCTTCAAATAATGGGAAGGATAGAGCTACATTATTTTAAGCCCAAACCGCCAGTCAAATGGATGTCCTTCTGATAGGATTAAGGACCAAGTTATTATATAGTGAGCCTGGCAATTAACTGTAAATGACGCTCGATCCTTCCAAAGGTCTAAGATGTTTCATGCTTCAACTATTATATTGTGCTTGAAATTACATTGTGTTCGAGATTGCATGAGCCGAAGATTACATGTGCCAGAGATTGCATTGTGCTCGAGAGTTGTGTTGTGCTCGAGAATCGCGTTGTGCTCGAGAATTGCGTTATGCTCGAGAATTGCGTTATGCTCGATATTGCATTGTGCCCGAGAATTGCATTGACCCTGAGAATTGCATTGTGCCTGATATTGCATATTCCCGAGTATACATGTGCCCAAGATTGCATTGTGCCTAAGAATTGCATTGTGCCTAATAATTGTATTGTTCCCGAGATTGCATTGTTCCCAAGATTGCATTGTGCTCGACAATTGTATTGTGCCCGAGAATTGCACTATGCAAGAGAATTGCATGTGCTCGAGATTGCATTATGCCTAAGATTGCATTGAGCCCGAGGAGTCTATTGACCCCGAAATTAAATTGAGCCCGAGGATTGTTGATGTCACTTTTGATTCAAGTTATGAAAATCACATGGTTCTCAAAGAAACACATCGGCATGGAGTTTCTATCAAATCAAACCACAATTATCAATAGATTCCCGAATTACATCAAAACATGTACTCTTTCTCTATTCATTATTTATATTCAAAAGGCGTCATGGTCTAAAGGCATCATCTTTCATGGCCTGCAGACATCATATCATGGCCTAAGGATTTAGTTTCTACTCATCAAGATCCGAAGCTGTCATAGTCTAAGGGCTTTATTTTCATGGCCCACAGACAGTATTTTCATGACTTGAGGAATTAAATTTGTGTATCATGACCCTAGACGTCATAGCCTAAGACATCATTTTCATAGTCTGAAGGCAAATATCATGGTCGATATGGAAAATTGCATCATGTTTACATTTATCGTTTATCTAATATATATTTGCTCTAACCACTTTATTTAGTCGTATTTCAAGCTACATATTTACAAAGACTGATATATTGAAGACGAAATCAATCACCCTCTCAGCTACATTTATTATGCTTACATGTCTATCGCAACAAAGTCCATCTCAATTCTTTGCTACTCATATTACTTCTTTTCATCTGATCCTTGCTTGAGCTGGAAATCACGTTGTTATGCTCATCTCGCTACTCTAAGCTTATCCATTCAAGCCGCTATTGTTCCCTTTCGAATATCCTACCATTGTTTTAATTTTAGGAACTTCCCTCATTCCTAAATCTAGAACTAAACACGACCTATTTCTAGTAATACTAGAGATATGTAGGCGACTTAATACCAATGTCTCGGTCGTACCCATTTCCAACTCCATATCGTTTCAATTGATCCTACTGACATCTCTGGTCGATCGGACAAAATTGGCCACTAAGTTAACATGGTTGCCTGACAATTCATCCTTTATTCTCAAGCAACTAAGTGACAGCTGTTGAAACACAATTTTGACTGACCTTTAAGCCTTTTGGGAATGTTATTTGATTAAATACGTATTTAAAAAAAACATATTTTGGGTTTAAAAGTTTAATCGATTTTTTCTAAAATTTATATATATTAGTATGCATGATTTATAATAAATATTGTAATTATTATTAAATTATTTTATTATTATTATCAAATTATTTTTATTGGTAATTAAACTCGAAATATTTATCTTACTCAAATGTTTTAAAATTTAAATGTGTTTAATTTGTATGAAAATATTATAATATGTATAGTATTTTATTAATCGGATAGCACTTCCTTGATTATCTCTTAAATCATTTAAATCATAGCCTAAGCTATCCAATTTTATTTCAATTCTAGCTCTCTTTCTATTTCAATTTTACCCTCTTTTTTTTCAATATAGTTGCAATTTTAGCCCTTTTGTTCATTGCAATTATAACCAATTCATCTTTTAATTCAATTCCATTTCCATTTAAACCTAATCGTCCATCCTTTAAGTTAAATCCTAGATCAAATCCTAGACACTCATCTAAACTAATCCAATGGGTGAGATAAAATCTTCCTAATATTCCTATTTTAATCTAGCAAAAGACCTCAAACCCTATTCTCATTCTTCCTCTCTTTTCCAAAGAGGAGTAGCCGCAACCCTCTCCTCTCTCTTCTTCCTCACTTGCTACCCGGAGTCGCTGCTGCCACCGCCTAATGATGGACTGCATTCGGCTGTTGACACTCTTGCTCCTCTATCTACACCAGCAGCAGGCTTCGCTGCTCTTCCTCTCTTCTCCAGCAATGGACCGGCGAGAATAGCCAGCCACCGGCGAGCAGCGATGTTGAGCACCAGCAGCAGAAACTCCTGTGAAGATAGTTGTGAAGCTGGATGCCTCTGCTCCTATCTTTTTCAACCAGAACAACCAGTAGGCAGAAGTAAAGCCAGCGCCTCTCTTCTTTTCGGATGAAGACGAACAACACACTCCGGCAGAGGTTTTGCACATATCGATGTGTAAGTTTTTAAATTAATTTTATGGCCACCATTCTAACTCTTTTCTCTTGAGTTTAATTATCATGGGTTGATTAGTTTAAAAATTCGAGCATCTTATCCTTCTTGTTAATTTCTTATAAAGTGATGAGTCCGATGTTTGGACTCATTTAGGGCTTTATTTTCAATGATTTAGTGCCCTCAAATAATTATTTTGTGCAAATAACTAATGCAAAACCCTTGATTCTCAGGTACATGGAGTGAGGAACAAAGGTAGGACAGAAATGAGAAATAGAGACAACACCAACAAAGAAGAGAAGGGAAAAACATGCTTGATGATCGTTGATTGCAAGTTGCCACTCTACTGCCTAAAGGTACAGAATGTTGAGGCTAAATTAGGGGTAACTTCGGCGAGAAGTAATTCTATTCGGCATGTCGTCGATCGCTTCGGCGTTGGATGACCAGGTCGCCAAAAGTGCTGATGTAGATCCAAGCAAGTGCTGATGGGCGAGATGAAAGGAGAAAGGGTGACTCGTGGAACCACTTAGCGATCCCGGTCTGGATCGCCTAAAATTACAGTGGCTGGACCAAGAAGAAGTGAAAAATGAAGGCGAGAGGAAGGAACATCGGCCAATCACCGAACTATTGGCGAAGCCCGACTTACCTCGCCAATTGGTCCTAAATGGTAACACATCAGACTTGCATAAATTGATTTTTGGCTGGAGTTGAATTGGCTTAGGATGCATTATGTAGTGTTGGTTGGACTACATATAAGTAAAAATAATTGAGGAAGAGGTGAATGGTAGTCAAAAAGGTCATCTAGACGATATTGATGAAATCAATAGTATTTACAACCCATCTCATGCAGGTCAAATGGGTGCAATTTGCTTACCACAAGCTGATGGGAATGAAATATTTGAAGTCACTGGCACAACTCTTCATCTCCTCCAAATGAGAGGACTCTATGGAGGGCTAGAGCACGAAGACCCGCATGAGCATGTAAGAAGTTTTACAAAGGTGTGCAGTCCATTTTCATTCAAGAATGTGTCACAAGAGTCAATCCGGCTTCGGTTATTTCCATTATCTTTGACGGGGGAGGCTAGAAAGTGGTTGGCCGAGTTACCAATCAACTCCATCACATCATGGAAAGAGTTGATTATAGCATTCAATACAAGGTTCTTCCCCCCCCCCCCCCCCCATCAAAGATGATGAAGCTTAGAGATGACATTCAAGGTTTCAAGCGATGGGAGGGAAAACACATCCATGAAATGTGGATGAGGTTTAAGAAAATCGTACTTAAATGCCCAACTCACGAGTTACCAAATGATTTACTACTCCAATATTTTTACCAGAGTCTTGATTCGGTTAATAAAGGGGTGGCTGATCAATTGGTACGAGGGGGAATAATGTTGCAATCATTTGAGGTGGCTTCATTTCTTCATGATGACATGACTAAAATAAATCAAGCGTGGTACACCCAAGAGGATCAAGTCTCTCCGTTTTGTTTTAGACTGACACAAGAACAACTTGATAAAGAGAGAGAGAGGGATGAAAACATCAAGAAGATGTTGACCCAAATGGAATTTCTACAAGAGCATATGAAAGGGACATGTGGAGTGTTTAGAGTTGAGGAGGGTTCTTCCTCCGGTTACTCAAGGCCGAGGGAGAATCAAGGTTGGAACTCCAAGAGATACGAGGATGGTTTCCACGCACGCTATCTATAGTGGGACAGGAATTAAGGTTGGAACTATTACAAGGGAGAAGAGCAAAGAAGATACTATTAAGATTGGGCTGAGCAAAGCGACTATTGGAAAAGGGAGGAGGATCATGAAGAGGACCACACTCACTCAAGTGAGAGCCCTAAATTGAGAGGGAGTGCAAGTACTCCGAGGGTGAATGATTTCCTATCACACATCCTTTATAAAGTCGAAGGTTCGGAAGACTTGTTAAAAGGGATAAAAGTTGACTTTTCATCATTGAACAATAAAGTGAACTCTCACGCAGATGCAATCAAAATACTTGAAGGTCAATTGAATTCACTTCAGCACAATTGAAACCAAAAATGATAGTGAAAGATGATGATAGAGAGTTGGTTGTGGTGACTCGAAGTGGATAGGTAGCAATGAGAGATGTGATGGGAAATGAAGAAGCTCAAATGCATGAAGAAGACAAAGGGATGGAGGAAGAAGAGGTACCTATCCATCAAAGCAATGCCAAAGGACCACAAATGGATATGGAGAAACACAATAAAAGCCCAAAAGTTATGCAACCTTTACCCAAAATAGCGCCTCCATTTCCTCATCGTCTAAAGAAGAAGAATGAGGATGAAAAGTTCAAGAAGCTTTTATCGGTGTTCAAGACATTATCAATTAATCTTCCTCTAGTTGAAGCATTGTTGGAAATGCCAGGGTACGCTAAATTTATGTAGGAGTTAGTCACAAAGAAAAGGAGTTTGGATTTTGAAACAATAGAAGTATCCCATAGTTGAACTGCAATTATGACTAAGGAGCTGATCAAAAAGAGAGAAGATCCCGAAACATTTACCATCCCTTGCACCATCAACATGCTCCAATTTGCTAAAGCCCTATGCGATTTGGGAGCAAGCATAAATTTGATACCATATGCGATCTATAAACAACTTGGGTTGGGGAAACCAAAAGCCACAACAATGAGACTTTTGATGGAGGACCGATCAATTAAACATCCTGTGGGGATAATATATGAAATCTTGGTAAAGGTTGACCGATTTATTTTCTCGGCTGATTTTGTCATTCTAGATTATGAAATAAATGTTGAAATTCCCATCATTTTGGGAAGACCATTCTTGGCAACTGGAAGAGCATTGGTGGATGTTGAGAGCAGAGAATTGAAGTTTTTGGTGAATGAAGATGAAGTAACCTTTAATGTGTGTAAGTCAATGAAACACCCAAGTGATACTCACGTGGTCTCCACTGTTGATGTTATTGATGAGGCGGTGGCTAGTGTGAGCCATTTGATGTGTATGAGTGAGCCACTTGAAGTTGTGCTTGCTAACTATGATGAGTTCGAAATTCAAGGGTATGAAGAGGTAGTAGCGGCTCTATCAGGTTTGGGGGGGTATTCAAAAACTCTGTTGAAATTGGACATTGATTTAAAAAAGCAAGAAAGTCCTCCCGCAAAACTATCAATAGAAGAACCACCAAATCTAGAGTTGAGATTACTTCCCTCCCATCTTTGATATGCTTTCTTGGGGGCAAATAACACTTTACCGGTGATCATTGTAGCTTATTTGCTTGATTGGCATATAAAATTGCTCCTTGAGGTGTTGAGAAGGCATATCAAAGCTATAGGGTGGACTATCGCTGACATAGTGGGGCATTCTTCCCAGTATTTGCACTCACAAAATTTATCTTGATAGTGATTGTAAGCCAAGTGTTGAGCATCAGCGGAAATTGAACCCACCAATGCAAGAAGTGGTGAAAAAGGAGATAATAAAGTGGTTGGACGCAGGTGTGATCTACCCTATTACAAATAGCAAATGTGCAAGTCCGGTACAATGTGTACCTAAAAAGGGAGGCATCACGGTAGTCCCAAATAAAAAAAAGGAGCTTGTATCTATGAGACCGGTGACAGGGTAGAGAGTATGCATTGATTACTGGAAGCTAAATTTGTGGACTGAAAAGGATCACTTTCCCATGCCCTTTATCGATTAAATGCTTGATCGACTCTCCGAGAGAGGTTGGTATTGCTTTTAAAATGGGTATTTCGGTTATAACCAAATCTCCATTACTCCGTAAGACCAAGAGAAAACAACCTTTACGTGCCCATATGGTAATTTTGCCTTCAAATTGATGTCATTTGGTTTGTGCAATGCTTTGGCTACCTTTCAACGTTGCATGTTATGTATTTTTGCTGACATGGTGAAGGATTCAATGGAAGTATTTATGGATGACTTCTCGGTTGTGGGTGACACCTTTGAAGCATGTTTAGAGCACATAGGACAAATTCTGCAAAGATGTGTGGAGACAAATTTAGTCCTAAATTGGGAAAATGTCATTTCATGGTTAAGGAAGGTATAGTGCTTCGTCACAAAAGGGGTTGGAGGTTTGTTCGTAGTTTTTTGGGACATACCAGCTTTTACCGGAGGTTCATCAAAGACTTCTCAAAGATTGCACATCCTCTATGCAAATTCTTGGAGAAGTAGGCAAAATTCCACTTTGATGATGCTTGCATGGTAGCTTTCAAGTGCTGGAAAGAAAAAATGGTTTTCACCCCGATCATCATTGGTCAGACTCTTTCGAAGTAATGTGTCATGCAAGCAGCACGATATTAGGTGTTGTATTGGGGAAAAAATGCAACAAACTTTTTCACCCCATTTACTACGCAAGCAAAACTCTAAACCATGCTCAATGTAACTATATAGTTACTAAACAAGAGTTACTTGCGGTAGTTTATGCATTTGAGAAGTTCCAAGCATAGTTGCTAGGTACTAAGTGATTGTTCACACTGATCATGCTACTTTGTGTTACCTGATGACAAATAAAGACGCCAAGCCAAGATTGATAAAGTGGGTGCTTCTATTGCAAGAATTCGACTTTGAGGTCAAAAATAGAAGAGGTTGTGAAAATTAGGTGGCAGACCACTTCTCAAGATTGGAAGGCAAGGAGAATGACGAGATAGATATCGACATAAATGATGTTTTTCCCGATGAGCAGGTATTCACGGTAATTCTTAAACAACCTCATTGGTATGCTGATTTTGCCAATTATGTAGTGTGTGGATTAATGCCGACAAACTGAACTTCTACCAACAAAAGAGGTTCTTGTTCGATGTTAAGAAGTTCTTTTGGGATGAACCATATTTATTCAGAGAATATGCTGACCATATCATTAGAAGATGTGTTCCGAAAGAAGAAGCCATTGAAATTCTCCATGCTTGTCACTAATGAGTCCATATATTAGACTCATTTAGGGATATATTTCGATAGAATTAGTGTCCTCAAATGCATATTTTGCCTCAATATCTGATGAAAATCCTTAAGTTTCAGGTATTTAGAGTTTGAGGCAAAGCATGGACACTACTTGGCAAGAAGGAACAAGGCGGATGAATAGAATGAAGAAATGAAGGCCTGAAGATCACCAAGCACCGTTGGTGAGTCGCCGATCATCCTGGAGTTCGCCTTTTGTTCCAGTGTGTTGAGCCCTGAAGGGAAAGATCAAGTTGACGATGAAATAGAGCAGTCGACGGGTCACCGAACAGTTCTGCGAAGTAGTGCCATATCGTCCAATGACTCAAAACGCGAAAAGGCTGAAGGCTAAAGCATAAAGGCGATGAAATTGACCAAAAGGCGAATCGCCGAGCGTATCGGTGATCCTGACTAACTACGCCGAATGGTCCTCCGCAACACAAATTTTCAAACTCTATAAATACTTCTTTTAAATTTCTAGCTTAGTATCACTTATATTATTCAAACTTTTTACAGTTTTTAGAGAGTATAAGTTTTAGAGGGTTTTGGAGACTTTGTTCTAAGACCTTGAAGATTCAAAGGGTTTCAACTCTAAGAAATTGGACGTGGATCTCGAAGATTCTTCATTCTTGACGTGTTTTAAGACTTAATTCATTATACCCGGTTAATGGAAACTGATATTGGTATAACTTTTTATCTATTTTACATGTCTAGCTAAAACACCAATTCTTAGGGTGTGATTTTGTGAATATGGGCTAAATTATATGTTGGGTCTTACTTGTTGATGGTTTATTTGTTGTTTAAATGTGATTTCATTTAGTAGTTGTGTATGAACTTAATGGGATTATAGTTACAAATACGAATTCATCTTAGTGTTTTTGGCTTGCTCGAGAGAGAGGTTGTAAAACTAAGACTACTAAATTAATAGCCAGTGGTATTAGGTCGACATGGGTTCAACTCGAGAGAGTGAACCCTAGTCCTTCTCCCTCACATTGAGCTTGAGAGAGTGAATGGGCTAAGGCAGAGGATGTGCTTAATGCGGCAACTCGGTGTTTGAGAGAAATCGATTTGGTTCGGGGTAAGTTGCTCGAGAGAGAATTTACCCCCACTATAGTCTAGCCTAGTCACAGATATTCAACAATTTACTATCAAAAGCATGTACCCGATAGTTTAGTTTAACCTATATTCCTATCACATCCCAAGAATCTCGTCTCCATATCTAGTTTCTTTATATTTTTGCTATTTTTAGTTGTTAATTAATACAAACCCCCATTGATAACTGACGCTTGCGTCACCCCTTAGATTTAGTATGTTTATACTCAATAATGTTTATAGCTATGACTAATTAGAACTTGATTTTATTTTTCTATTAATTCTCAAAACCACTCCCTGTGGGAACGATCCCAACCCTTGGTTGGGTTATATCACTACATGCGATCGTTTGGCACTTGGACCGAAATAGTGTCAGTTGATTACATCGAACATCAAAATGGCGCCGCTGCCGAGGAGTGGTGTTATTTGAGAATTTGTAGTTAAGTAGGATTTTTGTTCTTGTTAGTTGTAGTTTTACTTACTTAATTTTTAGTTTTTTTTATTGTTTATGTTGAAAGCAAGAAGCATGAGTGTTAATGGCAGCAACGGCAGCCAGGTGGGCCACCAATATGGCATCAGAAATCTCAATGATGTCCAAGAGCCCAACATTAATGACCCCCATCTCATGGAAGCTATTGGGGCCATCCGTTTACCTCCAGTCGGGGAAATGCAGTGTTCCACATAACGAGCACTATGTTGCAACTTTTGCAACTAAAGGGACTTTTCAATGAATTGGCTTATGAGAATCCTCACGAGAATCTTTGAAACTTCATGGATGTGTGCGGACCATTCTCGTTCAAAAATATCTCTTAGGAGTCAGTCCGGTTAAGGTTATTCCCTTTCTCATTGTTGGGAGAGGCGGGCAAGTGGCTGGCGGAGTTGCCACGCTAATCCATCACTTCTTGGGAGGAATTGGTAAATGCATTTCAAGTGCGATTTATCCCTCCCTCGAAGATGATGACTCTTTGGGACAACATTCAGAGCTTTAAACGTCTAGAGGGTGAGCCAATCCATGAGACTTGGCTGCGATTCAAAAAGTTGGTGCTCCAATGCCCAACTCATGGTCTGCCGGACAACGTTTTGCTGTAGTACTTTTACCGAAGTCTGGACTTAATAAACAAAGGTGTTGATGACCAAATTTCACTTAGAGGCTTGATGCAGCAACCATATGCAATAGCAACCCAACTTTTAAATGGTACGACAACTATAAACAGAGCGTGGTACACTCGTGAAGACCAAGTCTCCCCTCTCAGATTCAAGCTCTCTAAGGAAAAGATGGAGAAATATAATGAGAGAGACCAAAACATGGGCAAGATCATGAGATAGGTTGACATTTTATCCAAAAATGTCATAGGGGCTGGTGCCCGTGGTGTCAATGCCATTGGGGTCGGGTCTGCAAATCTCGAGGAGACAAAGTTTCAAGCCTTGTATAATTTCGAGGTAAATTTTCTAGCCAACTAAGGCGGTGGTTCTCGTTCAAACTACCTAAGGCAGGGTGGTAACCAAGGTTGGGCTAGAGAGGATGGTTGGAAGGATCGTGACAGAGAATGGAGGGACCGAAATCCTAACTGGAAGGATGGGGAGAAGGACATGTATGTACCTCCCCATGAGTGCCAAAAGCAGAAGGATTCGGAAGGTCGTAGATCTGAGGATATGCTCTCTCCTATCCTTAATAAAGTTGAAGGGTCACACAAAATTTTGAAAGAAATGAAAGAAGATGTGTCCACCCTTAGCCAGACCGTCACCTTCCATTCAGTGTCTATAAAGCAGTTGGAGAGCTAAATTGGTCATATATCGTCTGATCTCAATCCGAGATAGCATGTGGGTTTGCCTAGTGATACTATGGCTAACCCCAAGAACGAGGATTGAAGGTTGGAATTGCGTCGTGTCGCGACGTTAACTAAAGTGCTATTTAGGAGGCAACCCAAAACCCCTTATTGCTTTCTATTTGTGTTTTGGTAAAATAATGGTGTGTTGTTTGTACAGGTTGAAGTGTGGAAAATGTTCGAAAAAGTGCAGGGTGGCGAGCAACAGTTCCAGTCGGCGAGTTGCTGAAGAGGTTGGCGAACACGACGTAATCCACCGTTTGACTCAAGACATCTTCAAATTGGAGTTTGTAAAACTCGGTGAGCCTAGGGAAATTATAGGTGAATCACCGACCATGTTGACAATCTCGATGAAGACCGCTGTTGGGACCCCCACACTCACTGGAGGTTCTGTAAAATTCGGCGAGGTAAATGAACACTCGGCGAATCGCTGAGAGGATAGGAGAGCTCGACTAATATCGTCGACTGGGCGAAAACTGGACGGTTTTGCAGACCAAAGGTTTAAAAGTTTCAACCTCATTCACTTTCCCTCAGTTTTTATCTTCCCAAACTCACACCCACACGCTAGTTCCTATATTCTCACATTTTTAGAAAATTTTTAGTGCTGATTTGTGCTCGCAATTGGATTACATTGCCGCATAGCATTTAAATCTTCTCTTTGTCAACACTAAAGGTTGGTTTTCTATGCCCCGAGTTTATTTTATCAAAATTTATACTCATTTGCAATAGCCTGATCTTGTTGAAGTGATCCGATCCTTCCTGATAAGATTAAATTGTTTACATGCATGATTTAATTTGATAATCTTGCTCGAGTAGTTGTGACTGTTGAGTTCCCGTAGTTGCATGCCTTAAACTGGATTAAAATTTGAGGGGTTGTGTTTGGGTGTTATGGGTCCTACCTTAATTGTACTGGTGCATGCTTTGATTTTATTTTCGGGGGTTGCAAGGTTGAATTGGAGAAGTTGGGTTGAAAGTAGGCACGTTGGGCCGTTTAGTGAGCTGGGTCGAGCTCACCGAACCACTCGGCGGTTCGTCTAATGTTCCCATCACGCTTTTGATTTCCTGCTTTATTTGATGATTGATTCTGTAACTTTCGGCGAGAAGCTTGATGTCGCCAAAAGCATTCAGCGACTCGCCGAAAGTTTTCTCTTTCGCCGTTTATCTGCACCCCTTAGCCTTTGTGCACTGGAACTTTCAGCGAGCTTGTCCTTGTTCACCGAAATCTAACTGCGGCATGCCGAGTGGTTTTAGAGCTGACGTGGTATATGGGCTACATCCCTAGAAATCCTATGGTATTAGAAAGGCTTATATCATACTTAGTAGTATTCTGCCTATTTTCATTTGTACTTTGTGCGTATCATCTATGCCAACTTATGATTTGAGGCTTATATTTATTATATCTCTTGAATTATATTTTATTATGTCATTCTTATGTAAAGTGGCTCGTTTAGGATCTGTCTAGGTCTTATTCACTATTTCACGTCTAGGGTTTACTTAGGATTATGATTTATACATGATTCGATCATATGTCTTTGTTTTCAATGATGTTTTCATGAACCCATTTATATGAGTATTTTATGATATGATTCAAAGCTAAGTTGATATGCATGCATGATGTTATAAATGGATTTATGAATCAATGATGCTTTCGATTGAAGTATCCACCAGTTTTATGAAAATTGAGGCTTCTGATTGAAGTACCTCCCATGATGAAAGAATGATATGTTTTTCCACTTTTGATTTGAGTTCCCTCTCTCTGAAAATATTATCATGATTTAGATGTTTTAGATTAAAGTTTCTCTTTTGAATATGTTATGAAATCATTATTTTTAAAGGAGAAATTCTTATGAGATTTTATATATGATTTGGTATTACAAGATTCTTACTAGTTCAAGGAATATGAATGTTTTTATGCTTATGCATGCTTTTCATTGGGAGATTACTTAACACTAATTTGGACTATTGGCTATTATCCATGTCCCAAAACTACGTGCCCTCATAGGATGTCTTGATTACATAATTAACAAGTGGATCCACATAAGCTCATGATTATGTTTCACAGCCCAACCCTAGGTGAGGTGGACAAGTACCTTATGAACACATGCTTTAAAAGTGACCTATAATGAGAAAGTGAACTACTATGCATATAGATTTACTAATGAGAAGCTACATATACAACACATGTCGAAAAGCTAAATCGATATATGTGATAAGTAAAACTATAAATACATATGATAGCACTACAAGCCTTAACTGGACTGTACAACTATCAAAATACGCATAGTAAAACTGGGCCAAGCCCCGAATCAACTTGGAGCCCACCAACAACCATTGAGTATCATGTGCTTCTACTGGGGAGATCTACTAGCTGAGTAGCAGTACCTGCAACATGAAATGCAGCGTCCCCAATAAGGGACGTTAGTCTAAAATATTGTACTGAATATGTAAGGCATAATACAACCATATGTGAAATGAGAGCTCAAGTGAAACAAAATACAAATAGATAAGGATTAGAGACCACACTTGCTTATACATTTATAATCACGCATGTTACATTCTTTTCTTTAATTTTCTTTGCGTTATAATCTTTATAAGATATATAATAAATATGACCAACTGATTAGCGCTAGAAGAGGATGACCAATGCTAGGCATTTTAACCCATGTGATACTATCCTTAAAATTACACAAATTGGGATCGGCCCATGCTAGGATATCACCCTTGATCTGCGGATGTGATGGCGACGAGGGTTGAGACTATGTTTCATGCAATGATGAAGAGATATCATATACAGACCTCTGCAGTTGGCACTAGTGAGGTGTCTTCAGACCTCATTATCCTTCATTCAGATGCGCTGACATTAATACCCAAATTGAGACTACTGTGCTGCCTCTTGCTCCTACTTTGTTGGGCAATAATACCCACGATGATGTTGTCTGATGTTTTGTAATGCGTAATCAACAACACAACTTCCAGTACGAGTGTCTACGAATCGTGCAATAGTATAGTAATCCAATCAAGGGTTGGGGTCGTGTCCCAAGGGAGCGGTTTTGAGAATTAATAGAAAAATAAAATCTAGTTCTAACTAGTCGTAGCTAAATACATTAATGATTAAAAACATTGTAAATTAAAGGGGGACATAAAAGTGTAAAATATCAATTTGGGGTTTTTGTCACAAGTATAGCAAAAACAACAAAAATAACAAGAGAATCAAGTATGGGGAAGAGTTCTTGGGGTGTGACCACAATACAAGTTAAGATAAATAGTTGGGTACATGTTTTCGATAGGAAATTTGCAAGATAATAGTGATTAGGCTAGGCTTTAGATGAAAATAAGTTCCCTCTCGGGCAACTTACCCCGTTTCAAATGCGTTCCTCTCGGACAACCATTTGCCGCATGAAGACCAGTCTATGCCTTACCCCACTCACTCTCATGAGCTGAGTGTTAGGATAAGGGACTAGGGCTCACCCTCTCGGGCTGAACCTCATGTCGACCCACTCCTTAGGCCATCAGTCTAGTGGTCTTGGTTTCGCGACCTCCCTCTCGGGAAAGCCAAAAACACATGGGTGGCTTTGTATTTGGAACTACAAACCCATTAAATTAAACCACAACCACTATGTGAAATCACCATTAAAATACATCTAACCTATCAGCAAGCAAGACCCAACAATAATATCAACACATATTTGCTAAATCACACCCAAAGAATGGGGGTTTTTAGCCACTCATCAAGAAATAACAAAATACACCTAAAATGATAGTGTAATAAAAAGGGTATAGGAAACTAAGCCTTGATTTAAGCAAAGGAAGAAGAATAGAGAAGACCTACTTCCAATTTGGGAAAGATGAACTCCTTTCTTCAAGTTCCCAAAACCCTCTCCAAACTTGAGAGTAAAATAAAAAGTACTAAAACTATATTGTCTAATGGTACTACCAAAATTGATACTAAGCTATAACTCTCAACGAGTATTTATAGTTTTAAAAAATCTGTGATGTGGCGGATCATTCAGCGAAATTAGTCGAAAACGCCGATGCACTCGGCGATTCGCCCTTTGGTGTAGTTCATCGCCGTCTTGCACCATCCTTCGGCATCGTCGTGCCCTGGGTCATTGGGCGACATAGTACTGCTTCGCGGAACTCCTCGGCGATGTGCCGACTGCTCCTTTTTTCCACCGACTTGATCCTCTCCTTCAAGGCTCAGCTCACTGGAACAAAAGGCGAAGTGAGACCCTTCGGCGATTTGCCAAGTGAACTCGGCGATCCTCAGGCCTTCATTTTCTCTTTTTTTTTAGCCTTTTTGTTCTTTTATGCGAAGTAGTGTCCATGCTTTCCGTCAAACTTCAAATTCCTGAAACTTAAAGGTTTTCATCAGATATTGAGATAAAATAAGCATTTGAGGACACAATTTCTATTAAAATACAGCCCTAAATGAGTCCAATTTTTAGACTCATCAAAACCCCCAACTTAAACTTTTGCTTGTCCTCAAGCAAACTCAAGTTCAGCTGCTAAAGAAGGATGTCTCAAATAGTGATATACAAGACTCAATCATGAATGTACACAACAAGACTTCAAACTACTTATGCAAAGATTCAACTGTGTACTCAAAGATTAATGTTGTGACAAACCATTACCAAAAATTCTCATGTTCACAATACTTTCTACTAATGTATGTTCAAGCTTAACGAAAGTATCTAAATGCCCTCACACAAAGAATGATTCTATATTCATACATAGAGTCTACTCAATTTAAGATCGGGAATCAGATGCAACACTCACACTCAAAAAGAGGAACACAATGCATGTTTTCACCCATAGGTTTGCCCTTATTTTCCAATCGACTTTCGGTTAGGCTTACTCAAGATCTAAAAGGTCTTTTCAAGGCTTGTAATGGGGCTGACTGCATAGGTATGGTCGTTTAGGTTCAGTGACTTCTTCATTCTCATGAGCTGTGGTGTTCTCAAAACGTCATTTTCCTTTCCTTTGTCACTTTTTCTTCCAGTGCTTCTAAGTCATCCTTTCATTCATTCTCCATGTATTGCTTGGAAACCCAATTCCTTTTGCACTTTTATTCCAAATATTTATTTTTTATTTTTTCGAAGGGTTTCCATTTTGTTTTGCAACACCATAGGTTAGAGAGACTTTTTCTTGCACTTCTCCTTTTCCTTTTCACCACACCCATAACTTAGGCCTTTGGCCTAAGTTGGCTATTCACTAAATCACAACTCAAGAGGAATATAGGTAGTGGGTTAAGTAAGGTCTAGGGTTCATCCATGTTCTTCCAAAGAAAGGTAAGGCTCAAGGGGGGTTCAAGAGAGTTGACACGCTCACGGGTAGGCCACAAAAGAGGTATATGTCAAATTTGGTTCACACTCTCTAAATTTGCCTAAGATCATTTCAAGAGTACACCTTTCTAAATCAATCAGACTAACGAGGCAAATTCTAGGTTTATTTATGCATGGTTCAAAGTAAGCTAATCACACAAGGCATCGACGCTTAAGTCAAACAAGACTACACATTTTCGCTAGTGTAAAATGGTCATTACAAGAGAATCATTTTAAAAAATGGCAAATCACAACAAGATGCAAAGTGTTCACATATTGTTTATACAATTTCATTTGATCTCGTCGTAGCCGTGCATTCATGTTTCATTCAATTGAGAGCACTATTCAAGTCATCAGTATTGATCGGAACTGAGACTTAAACTTTTGCAAAACAACAGCCACTTTCAGACCACAAGAGGTGGCAAAAAATTTTGGAAAATTTTAAAAAAATTCGGAGCGGTCAAAATCATTTTTATAATTTATAACCAAAAGAAGCCATGAGCTCAATCATCCACAGAAAGTTGTGTAAAAACACAATTAAAAAGACAACCCAAATATATACAAAACACGAATCACAAATAACACACAAAAGGTGAGCATCACCCCACCACAAATAAAAGCAAATTGTCCTCAAATGCAATTAACATAGAATAGGAAAGGTAAAATAAAGAAAGGCAGATAGGGAGGTAAAGAGGGGATCCTAGCTAAGTAGGTGCTCTATCTGTTTGGGCATAAGTGCCCAGAGTGACTTCCATAGAGGGATCAAATCCACTAGGTCTAGCAGCAGGAGTCCTTGCCAATGAGGTTTGCACAACATCGTCTATTATGATTTATTCGGTCTCGGCTATGTTGTCTGCTGCAGCTCCCTCAATTATCTCCTCGTCAGTTTCCTCTTCGTAGTCAAGGTTGATTATGTGTTTTCCTCTATTCCCATGTCCAGTGGTGGTTTGAGGCATTACAGACATGCCTGGAGTCTCCTTTGTTCCAAAGATCATGGACAGATCGGTGAACTTCAGGTGGATTTCATCTTTATGCATCTCAACAATAGCACCTTTTAAAGTTGTCACCTCATTTGTTGCCCCTTGGTTGTGCTCAAACACTACTATCTTGGCCTTTAGGGCGTTAATGATAGTGTTTAGAGGTGCCACAACATCAGCTAAGGCACTCTGGATCGTACTTGGAACAGAGGCCTCTAGATTGGCAGCCCGATGTTCAGCAGAAATGGCGAGCTGTCCTATCCGGAGTAAGAAAGCCTGGGTGAGTAGAGTCCGAGAAATAGCAGCAACAACATTAGGTCTGGGAGACCTTGTACCATCGAAATAATCTGGAGGTGCCTCTGGAGGTGATGATTTTGTGTTTCCTGACTCTACCAATACTGCCTTCTTCCTTTATGCTTGATCCTTAAGGTACTCGGCTCCGATCCTCTAGATATCAGTGGAGGATGTGGGCATCATCTCCACATCTCTGTTGATATCTTGAGGTACCCGAGCTTGTTTGCACAATGATGTGATCAACACTAAGAACGGAAGTGAGGTTTCGCTCTGCCTTGCACACATAAGTATCTCTAAAGTGATGATTTCTCCCAAGTTTATCTATATTCCCTCTGTTATGAAGCCTAGGCAAGCTGCCTTGGCAAGGCGAAGAATCGACTCATTTTGGGATGACATAATTGTGTTGTTGATGAAACCAAACCAGAACCTTGCTGCTATGTTTAGCTCTTTCTTTTCAATTGGAGCTCCTTCCGCCAATCATTTTGGAGTCTCATCTGAATTTAGTGAGGCTAACCACTTTTTCATCTCATCCATTTTCTTTGTTCTGATCAAGTGCTGGCAGTGATCTCTAATATTCGTAGACATGTCCAAAACTAGGTTAATCGCCTCACTATCACACTTCACCCTCTTGCCTCTAACAACCATATATCTACTTCATTGAAAGTTGCTGCTAGTTGCTTTTTCTGGGGTATTAGTGCATTATATGCACTATAGAACTCTCTTACCCAGTTTGGAATATAACGACCGCGGGGTTTGGTGAAAACTTGGAACTTATGGTATCTCATGAATTCCATTTTCTCTGGGTGTCTGTCTATAGCCCCGTCTATGGACAACCACTTTTCCTTCCAGAATTGTCCTCAGTACCTCAGCTTTTAGTAGATTTGTTGTCTTAGGCAGAGGACCTTGAACTAGAGGCGCTAAAACCATTGCCTGCTCTGAAACTCGGGATGTAGGAGTGGTAGGCTGGGTAATTCTAATCCTGGATAGATCATTCAGCTTCTTAGTTCGCCACTCAGCCATCTGTGTGATTAACAGATCATCCTCATCAGAACCCACATTTTCACTGTCAGATCGGTTGGGGTCATTTTTGTAAAAGTCATCACTGTCACAGCTTGCATCTGATAGTTCAAGTATCTTGTCCTTGCCCTTGCCTCTCCCACCAACTATGGAAAGTTTAGCAACCTTTCTTCTAAATCCATCTGCATCCTCGTTGATTTTAATCCCTTTTGTTTTACCTTGAGGTGACTTACTTTCTCGTGCAACTTTAGTTCTAGCCATTTCTGCAAAGAATTTGGAAAGAAGTTAGAACGACTAAATCAAATTCATAGGGACGCAATTTCAGACTATCTTGCCGAATAGATCAGTGAATCGCGTAGTTTCTTTGGCGAGCAGTTCTTTGTCTGCTAAGAGTCACAGTGCAATTAAGGAAAAGTGGCATAGACAAGGACTGATAGAGGATGCTTTTGGCGATTCGCTAAATGCTTTTGGCTATCTGAGATTTCTCGCCAAAAACTACAGAATCAAGTCTAAAGTAGCATGGAATTAAAGGTGAGATGAGCTCAATAGGCGAACCGCTGAGTGATTTGGTGAGCTCGACCTAGCCCGCACATCAGCCCATCGTGCCTATTTCCCATCTATCTTCTCGATTGCAATCCTCAACCCCCGAAAACAAAATCAAAACATGCAATAGATCAATCAAGCATCGAGTGTTTCTCTTAGCTCAACTTAAATAGTGTGCGGGAGCACATCATAAAATTTCATTAGTGCTAACTCATCAACATGAGATTCCAACATTTAAAGAAATATGGTTAGATTAGAAAATCAAAAGAGGCACTTGAATAGTCTAAAGTTGTCATACAGGCACAGTATAAAACATTGGATAAAATTGCTTGCAATGAGAGTTTAATTATCACAATTAATTGCAGAGTTTGAGGACTAACCTTTTAAGCAGATCAAGTCGAAACTATGATGCTAGGCAGGTGATTAGTACAGATCCAAGCACTACTAAATCAGCTAAAATACTCAAGAAATACAATTTTTTTTGAAAATAATAAGTAGGTATAATTTTGCAAAAATTGAGAGTGAGAGAATGTTAAAAATGTTGAAAGTCAAAACGCGTGGCCTTATAAAAATCATCCAAATCTCACCCATTCAGCGATATTAGTTGCTTTCGATATGCTATTTTGCGATTCGCCGAATGTTTATCTACCTTGCCTAGTTTTACAGGACCTTTAATTGAGGGGAGGATCCAAACGGCGGTCTTTGTCGCTGTCGCTGATCTAGTCGGTGATTCGCCAATGTGGCATTGTGTAATTCATCCTGTACTTTTCACAAATTTTCCATGCCCAATCCTACAAAATCAAGACACCTTTATTTCAATAAGAACATACTACAAGCATTTAATTGTTTTGGGTTTCCTCCCAAACAACGTCTTACTTAACGTCGTGGCACGACGTGAATCAGTACTCAAACTCCATTTTTGGGGGTAGCCTTGGCATCACCAGGCAATCCCCAATTTTGTTTCAGGTGGAGATCGGGCGACGTACAACCCATGAGGTTCTCTAGCAGTTGGACAACTCTGGAATGTGACCAAATCCAACGATTCATTCTTTCAATGTCTTCCTTCATTTCTTTCAGCTCTCTATCTTGCTCAGTCACCTTGTTGAGAATGATTGAGATCATTCCCTTAAGACTTTTGACCTCATTGTCTTTGAGACTCCTTCGCTCATGATGAGGGATGTATTTATCCTTACTCTTACACTGGACCTCGATCTTCACCATCTTTTTGGCCAAATCATCCATCTGAGTCATTAGGGTGGCCAACATGGAGTTCTTTTCTACTTCTTGACTCATTTCAGCCATTTGGTTAAGCAGTTGAGCTGCTATCACAAATGGCTGTTTCGCGATACCTCCCGGAATGAGTTGGTCGACCAACCTCTTGTTTCCCGGACCAAGACTTCTGTAGAAGCTGTCAAGGAGAACTATGTCGGGAATGTCATGATTTGGGCATTGATTGATTAGTTTATTAAACCTCACCCACGATTTGTGGATCCGTTCACCCTCCACTTGTTTGAAGGTGAGGATGCCATCCCGAAACTTCAATACCTCTAATGGGGGAAATTTCATTGGCTCCCGAGTATGGCTCGCCATGCTCATTCCCTTTGTTAGGATACAAACAAACCAACAAAAAAAAGCTAAATAAAATTACCACACTATAACTAATAAGAACGAAAATTCTACTAATCTAAAAATTCTCAAATAACACCACTCCCCGGTAGCGACGCCATTTTCATGTTTTCTAATGCGTAATCAACGAAACAACTTTCAGTACAAGTGTCTATGAATCGTGCAATAGTATAGTAACCCCAACCAAGGGTTGGGGTCGTGTTCGAAGGGATCGGTTATGAGAATTAATAGAAAAATAAAATCTATTTCTAACTAGTCATAGCTAAAGACATTAACAATTAAAAACATTGTAAATTAAAGGAGGACACAAAAGTGTCAAATATGAATTTGGGGGTTTTGTCACAAGTATAGCAAAAACAACAAAATAACAAGAGAATCAAGTATGGGGAAGAGTTCTTGGGGTGTGACCGCAATACAAGTTGAGATAAATAGTTGGGTACATGCTTTCGATAGGAAATTTGCAAGATAATAGTGAATAGGCTAAGCTTTAGATGGAAATAAGTTCCCTCTCAAGCAACTTACCCTGTTTCAAATGCATTCCTCTCGAACACCCATTTGCCGCATGAAGACCAGCCTACGCCTTACCCCACTCACTCTCTCGAGCTGAGTGTTAGGGTATGGGACTAGGGCTCACCCTCTCGGCTGAACCTCATGTCGACCCATTCCTTAGGCCATCAGTCTAGTGGTCTTGGTTTTGCGACCTCCCTCTCGGGCAAGCCGAAAACACATGGGTGGTTTTGTATTTGCAACTACAAACCCATTATATTAAACTCAACCACTAGGTGAAATCACCATTAAAATACATCTAACCTATCAGAAAGCAAGACCCAACAATAATATCAACACATATTTGCTAAATCACACCCCAGGAATGGGGGTTTTTAGCCACCCATCAAGAAATAACAAAATACACCTAACATGATAGTGAAATCAAATTGGTATATGAAATTAAACCTTGATATAAGCAAAGGAAGAAGAATAGAGAAGACCCACTTCAAACTTAGGGAAGATGAACTCCTTTCTTCAAGTACCTAAAACCCTTTCCAAACTTGAAAGTAAAATAAAAAGTACTAAAACTATATTGTCTAATGATACTACCAAAACTGATACTAAGATATTACTCTCAACGAGTATTTATAGTTTTCAAAAATATATGCTGTGGCGGATCATTCAACGACATTAGTTGGAATCACCGATCAACTCAGCGATACGCCCTTCCGTATAGTTCAGCGCCGTCTTGCACCATCCTTCGGCATCGTCGTGCCCTGGTTCATTGGGCGACATAGTTCTGCTTCGCGGAACTCCTCGGCGATCCATCGACTACTCATTTTTTCTGCCGACTTGATCCTCTCCTATAGGGCTCAGCACACTGGAACAAAAGGCGAAGTGAGACCCTTTGGCAATTCATCAAGTGGACTCGGCGATCCTCAAGCCTTCATTTTCTCGTTCTTTTCAGCCTTTTCATTATTTTTTTCGAAGTAGTGTCCATGATTTCCTTCAAGCTTTAAATTCCTGAAACTTAAAGGTTTTCATCAGATATTGAGATAAAATAAGCATTTGAGGACACAATTTCTATCAAAATACGGCCCTAAATGAGTCTAATTTGTGGACTCATCAACACCCCGAACTTAAACTTTTGCTTGTCCTCAAGCAAAATCAAGTTCATCTGCTCAAGAAGGGTGTCTCAAATAGTGTTATACAAGACTCAATCATGAATGTACACAACAAGACTTCAAACTACTTATGCAAAGATTCAACTGTGTACTCAAAGATTCAAGTTGTGACACATGATTACCAAAGATTCTCATGTTCACAATACTTTCTACTAATGTATGTTCAAGCTCAACGAAAGTATTTAAATGCCATCATATAAAGAATGATTCCATATTCACACATAGAGGCTACTCAATTTAAGATCAGGAATCAGATGCAACACTCACACTCAAAAAGAGGAACACAATGCATGTTTTCACCCATAGGTTTGCCCTTATTTTACAATCGACTTTTGGTTCGGCTTACTCAAGATCAAAAAGGTCTTTTCCAGGCTTGTAATGGGGCTAACTGCATAGGTATTGTTGTTTAGGTTCAGTGACTTATTCATCCTCATGAGATGTGGTGTTCTCAGAACGTCCTTTTCCTTTCCCTTGTACTTTTTCTTCCAGTGCTTCTAAGTCATCCTTTCATTCATTCTCCATGTATTGCTTGGAAACCCAATTCCTTTTGCACTATTTTTCCAAATATTATTCATTTTTTTTCCCGAGGGTTTCGATTTTGTTTTGCAACACTATGGGTTAGAGAGACTTTTTCTTGCACTTCTTGACCTCTCCTTTTCCTTTTCACCACACCCCCAACTTAGGCTTTTGGCCTAAGTTGGCTATTCACTAAATCACAACTCAAGAGGAATATAGGTACTGGGTTAAGGAAGGTCTAGGGTTCATCAAGGCTCTTCCAAAGAAAGGTAAGGCTCAAGAGTGGTTCAAGAGACTTTCACACGCTCACGGGTAGACCATAAAAGAGGTATATTTCAAATTTCGTTCACACTCTTTAAATTTTCCTAAGATCATTTTAAGAGTACACCTTTCTAAATCGATCAAACTAACGGGGAAAATTCTAGGTGTATTTATGCATGGTTCAAAGTAAGCTAATCACACAAGGCATCAATACTTAAGTCAAACAAGACTACACACTTTCGCTACTGTGCAATGGTCATTAAAAGAGAATCAATTCGATAAATGTCTAATCACAACATGATGAAAAGAGTTCACATATTGTTTATGCAACTTCATTTGATCTCGTCGTAGCTGTGCATTCATGTTCGTTTAATCGAGAGCACTATTCAAGTCATCGATATTGATCAGAACTGAGACTTAAATTTTTGTAAAAGAACAGCCACTTTCAGCACACAAGAGGTGGTAAACCTTTTTGGAAAATTTTTAAATTTTCTGGAGGGGTCAAAATCATATTTATAATTTAAAACCAAAAGGAGCCATGAGCTCAATCATCCACATAAAGAAGTGTAAAAATACAATTTAAAAGACAACCCAAATATATACAAAACACGAATCACAAATAGCACACAAAAGGTGAGCCTCACCCCACCATAAATAAAAGCAAGTTGTCCTCAAATGCAATTGACACAGAATTCAAAAGGAAAAATAAATAAAGGCAGACAGGGAGGTAAAGAGGGGATCCTGGCTAAGTAGTCGCTCCATCTGTTTGGGCATCAGTGCCCGGACTAACTTCCAAAGAGGGATCAACTCCAGTGGGTCCAGCAGCAGGAGTTTTTGCCTAGGAGGCCTGCATAATAGAGTCTATCATGATTTCTTCGGTCTCAACTATGTCATCTGCTGCAGCTCCCTTAATCATCTCCTCGTCAGTCTCCTCCTCTGAGTCATGGTTGACTATGTGTTTTGCTCTATTCCCATGTCCAGTGGTGGTTTGAGACATTGTAGATAAGCCTGGAGTCTCCTTTGTTCCAAAGATCATTGACACATCGGTGAACTTCTGGTGGTTTACATCTTTTTGCAGCTCAACAATGGCAATTTTTAAAGCTATCACTTCATTTATTACCCCTTGGTTATGCTCACACACTGTTATCCTGGCCGCTAGGGCATTAATGTTAATGTTCAGAGGTGCCACATCATCAGCTAGGGCACTCTGGATCATGCTTGGAACAAAGACCTCTAGATTGGCAGCCCGACGTTCAGCAGAAAGGGGGAGTTTTCACATCCGAAGTAAGGAAGACCGGGTTAGTGGTGGCTGGGAAATAGCAACAGCAACATTAGGTCTGGGAGACCTTGCAACAGCGGAAGAATCTGGAGGTGCCTCTGTAGGTGATGCTTCTTTGATTCCTGACTCTACCAATACTGCCTTCTTCTTTTTTTCTTGATCCTTAATGTACTCGGCTTCGATCCTTCAGATATCAGTGCAGGCTATCGGCATCATCTCCACATCTCTCTTAATATCTCGTGGTACCTCAGCTTGTTTGCACAATGTTGGGATCAATACTGGGAACAAAAGTGAGGTTTTGCTCTGCCTTGCACGCATGAGTATCTCTGAAGTGATGTGTTCTCCTAAGTTTATCCGTATTCCCTCTATGATGCAACCGGCAAGGCGAAGAATCGACTCATTTTGGGATGGCATAATTGTTCTGCTGATAAAACCAAACTAGAACCTTGCTGCTATGTTTAGCTCTTTCTTTTCAATTGGAGCTCCTTCTGCCAACCGTTTAGGAGGATCGTCTGAAATTAGTGAGGCTAACCACTTTTTCATCTAATCCATTTTCGTTGTTCTAATCAAGTGCTAGCAGTGATCTCCACTATTCGTGGACATGCCCAAAACTACGTTAATCGCCTCACTATCACACTTCACCCTCCTGCCTCTAACAACCACATAGTCTACTTTCTTGAAAGTTGCTGCTAGGTGCTTTTTCTGGGGTATTAGTGCACTATATGAACTATATAACTCTCTTACCCAGTTTGGAATATAAGGACCGCGAGGCTTGGTGAAAACTTGGAATTTATGGTATCTTAGGCATTCCATTATCTCTGGATGTCGGTCTATAACCTCGTCTATGGACAACCGCTTTTCCTCCAGAATTGTCCTCAGTCCTTTAGCTTTTACTCGATTTGTTGACTTAGGTGGAGGTAAATGTATTGGAGGTGCTAATACCATTGCCTGCTCTGGAACTTGGGATGTAGGAGTGGTAGGCTGGGTATTTCTGATCCTAGATGAATCATTAAGCTTCTTAGTTCGCCGCTCAGCGATTTGTGCGATTACCAGATCATCTTCATCAGAACCCAGATTTTCACTGTCAGATCGGTTGGGGTCATTTCTATAAAAGTCATCACTGTCAGTGCTTGTATCTAATAGTTCAAGTATCTTGTCCTTGCCCTTGCCTCTCCCACCAACTGTGGAAAGTTTAGCAACCTTTCTTCTAAATGCGTCTGCATCCTCGTTGATTTTAATCCCTTTTGTTTTACCTTGAGGTGACCTGCTTTTTCGTGCAACTTTAGTTTTAGCCATTTCTGCAAAGAATTTAGGTAGAAGTTAGAACAACTAAATCAAATTCAAAGGGACACAATTTCAGACTATCTTGGCGAATAGATCAGCAAATCACCTAGTTGCTTTGGCGAGCAGTGCTTTGTTCGCTAGAGTCATAGTATAATAAAGGAAAAGGGGTGCAGACAAGGAGTGATCGAGGATGCTTTAGGCGATTCACCGAATACTTTTGGTGATCTGAGATTTCTCACCAAAAACTACAGAATCAAGTCTAAGGTAGCATGGAATTACAGGTGAGATGGAGTCAAAAGGTGAACCGCTGAGTGATTTGGGGAGCTTGACCTAGCTCGCCCATCAGCCCATCGTGCCTATTTCCCATCGATATTCTTGATATCAACACTCAACCCCCGAAAAAAAAATCAAAACATGCACTAGATCAATCAAGCTTATAGCTTTTGTCTTAGCTCAACTTAAACAGTATGCGGGAACACCTCATAAAATTTCATTCATGCTAACTCATCAGCACAGGATTCCAACACTTAAGGCAGCAGAGTTAGATTAGCAAATCGAAAGAGGTACTTGAATAGTCTAAAGTTGTCATAAAGGCACAATATACAACATGGGATAAAATTGCTTGCAATGATAGTATAATTATCACAATTAAATGCAGGGTCTTGAGGACTAACCTTTTAGGCAGATCAAGTCAAAACTGTGATGCTAGGCAACAGATTAGTACAAATCCAAGCAGTTCTAAATAATCTAAAATACTCAAGAGATACAAAATTTTTTGAAAATACTAAGTAGGTGTGATTTTGCGAAAATCGATAGTGAGAGAATGCTAAAAAGGTTGAAAGTCAAAACCTGTGGCCTTATAAAAATCATCCAGATCTCACCCATTTGGTGATATTAGCTGCTTTTGATATGCTATTTAGTGATTCACCAAATGTTTGTCTACCTCGCCGAGTTTTACAGGACCTTCAGTTGAGGTGAGGATCCAAATAGCGGTCTTTGTCGCAGTCGCCGATCTAGTCGGTGATTCACAAATATGGCATTGTGTAATTAATCCTGTACTTTTCACAAACTTTCCATGCCCAATCTTGCAAAATCAGGACACCTTTATTTCAATAAGAACATACTACAAGCATTTAAAGGTTTTGGGTTGCCTCCCAAACAATGCCTTAGTTAACGTCGTGGCATGACGTGAATTAGTACTCAAACTCTATTTTCGGGGGTAAACTTGGCATCACCAGGAAATCCCCCATTTTGTTTCTGGTGGAGATTTGGCGACGTACAACCCATGAGGTTCTCTAGCAGTGGGACAGCTCTGGAATGAGACCAAATCATCCTCTTCATTCCTACAATGTCTTCCTTCATTTCTTTCAGCTCGCTATCCTACTCAGTAACCTTGTGGAGAATGATTGAGAGCATTCCCTCAAGACTTTTGACCTCATTGTCTTTGAGACTCTTTCGCTTATGAGGAGGGATGTATTTATCCTTACTCTTACACTGGACCTCGATCTTCACAATCTTTTTGGCCAACTCATCCATTTGAGTCATTAGGGCAGCCAATAGGAAGTTCTTTTCTACTTCTTAATTCATCTCAGCCATTTGGTTAAGCAGTTGAGCTGCTATCATAGATGGTTGTTTCGCGATGCCTCCCGGAATGAGTTGGTCAACCAACCTCTTGTTTCCAGGACCAAGACTTCGGTAAAAATAGTCAAGGAGAGCTATGTCGGTAATGTCATGATTTGGGCATTGATTGATCAGTTTATTAAACCTTACCGACGATTTATGGATTCGCTCACCCTTCACTTGTTTGAAGGTGAGGATGCGATCCCAAAACTTCATTACCTCTAATGGGGGAAAATATATTTGCTCCTGAGTATGGCTCGCCGTGCTCATTCCCTTTGTTAGGATACAAACAAACCAACAAAGCAAAGCTAAAAATAGAATTACCACACTATAACTAATAAGAACAAAAATTCTACTAATCTAAAAAATTCTCAAATAACACCACTCCCCTGCAGCGGTGCCATTTTGATGTTTTCTAATGCATAATTAATGACATAATTTCCAGTACGATTCTCTACGAATCGTGCAATAGTGTAGTAACCTAACCAAGGGTTGGAATCGTGTCCCAAGGGAAAGGTTTTGAAAATTAATAGAAAAATAAAATCTAGTTCTAAATAGTCGTAGCTAAAGACATTAACAATTAAAAGCATTGTAAATTAAAGGGGGACACAAAAGTGTCAAATATGAATTTGGGGGTTTTGTCACATGTATAGCAAAAACAACAAAAATAACAAGAGAATTAAATATGGGGAAGAGTTCTTGGGGTGTGACTGCACTACAAGTTGAGATAAATAGTTGGGTACATGCTTTCGATAGGAAATTTGTAAGATAATAGTGACTAGGCTAAGCTTTAGATGGAAATAAGTTCCTTCTCGGACAACTTACCCCGTTTCAAATGCGTTCCTCTCAGACACCCATTCACCGCATGAAAACCATCCTACGCCTTACCCCACTCACTCTCTCGAGCTGAGTGTTAGGATATGGGACTAGGGCTCACCCTCTCGGGATGAAACTCATGTTGACCCACTCCTTCGGACATCAGTCTACTGGTCTTGGTTTCGCGACCTCCCTTTCAGGCAAGCCAAAAACACATGGGTGACTTTGTATTTGCAACTACAAACCCATTAAATTAAACCACAACCACTAGGTGAAATCACCATTAAAATACATCTAACCTATCAGCAAGCAAAACCCAACAATAATACCAACACATATTTGCTAAATCACATCCCAAGAATGGGGTTCTTTAGCCACACATCAAGAAATAAAAAAATACACCTAATATGATAGTAAAATCAAATGTGTATGAGAAATTAATCCTTGATTTAAGCAAAGGAAGAGGAATAGAGAAGACCTATTTCCAACTTGGGGAAGATGAACTCCTTTCTTCAAGTTCCCAAAACCCTCTCCAAACTTGAGAGTAAAATAAAAAGTACTAAAATTATATTGTCTAATGATACTACTAAAACTGATACTAAGCTATAACTCTCAACGAGTATTTATAGTTTTCCAAAATTTGTGTTACGGCGAATCATTCGGCGACATTAGTCGAAATCACTGATCAACTCAGCGATTCGCCCTTTGGTGTAGTTCATTGCCGTCTTGCACCATCCTTCGGTATCGTCATGCTCTGGGTCATTGGGCGACAAAGTACTACTTTGTGGAGCCCTCAACGATGCATCGATTGCTCCCCTTTTCCGCCAACTTGATCCTCTCCTTCAAGGCTCAGCACACTGGAACGAAAGGTGAAGTGAGACCCTTCGGCGATTCGCTAAGTGGACTCGGCGATCTTCAGGCCTTCATTTTCTCGTTCTTGTCAGCCTTTTCATTCTTTTTTGCGAATTAGTGTCCATGCTCTCCTTCAAACTTCAAATTCTTGAAACTTGAAGGTTTTCATTAGAAATTGAGATAAAATAAGCATTTGAGGACATTATTTATGTTAAAATACAGCCCTAAATGAGTCCAATTTTTGGACTCATCATTGTCCCCTAAGAGACTCTAGATTTGAGCACTTCATACGCATAACTTTTTAGGGGGTCTTTTATATCGTTGCCCCATACTTATTTTATTCTACATTGAGGACACTGCCTAGTTTTTTGTCAGGAGTGGACACTTCTGCTAATGTTCACTTTTTGGATCTTTTTATTGTATTTTATTAGTTTCAGTTTGAGATATTTGTAGTATTTTGATATTTTGGTTTTTATTATGATAGTGGCCAGCTTAGCTCATTTTGTCTCTCCTTATTCATTTGCCCTATGAGTTTTCAAGTTTTTGAAATGCTTGAGTTTTCATTGTTATTGTTCGAGGATCGATTGTGTTAAATATCAATGTATTGGATAGTTTTTATGTGGAGAAATATATTTACTGTTGGTATTACAATAAGAAATCAGTCTGCTTGCACTTTTGAATGATCATTTTTTACTCTTTTGTTGACTAGCTGCGTTTTGATGTGAGCCTTGCAATAGAATTTACACATAAGACTTTTGTCTTATAGGGCTATGCTAAATGATTTTGTTTGAAGTGCCTTGTGGTGAGGTTTTACTTGAAATCATGCTTGTTTAATCCTTGAATTTTTCTTGTTAGTCTAGTTGTCTAACTTTGGTGAATGCAAGAAATGATCTTGGGCACAAATTTTGAGAGTAAACCTAAATGTTCATACCTTTTGTGACTAACTTGTAAGGGTGCTCAACCATCTTGACACCATTTGAGCCTAAACTGTTTGTTGGCAACCGTGTGGAAACCTCTTGAGCTAAATTATCCCCAACTTCTCACCCATAAGTCCTTTTCTAAGCAACAATTTATTTGAATAGCCAACTTAGAAAAAAAGCGTAAGTTGGGGGTGTGGAAAGGAAGGAGGAAGGAAAGACAAGTGGAAGAAAAAGAAATAAAAAGGGAGACTCAACTTCGAAGTGTGTAGCAAATATAAGGAACCCCACAGTATAAAAAAGAGAGAGAAATGAATGATGAGAAAAAAATTTAAAATTGAAATGAAAAAGAAAAGTGTGATGAAACAAAAGGGGTGTCCAATTAAGTAATTGACAAGTTAAAGTTTTATTTTCCAAGTGAAAAGAATGGAAAGAACTTGAGAAGAGGTGAAGATGATTGCAACAATGCTTTGAGAAGGTGAAGTAAGTAAGAAAATTTGACCATACCTTTACCCTCAACCCTATTACAAACCTAAAAGACCCTTGAGATCTTGGATGAACTAGGTTGTGTGATGATGAAAAATATGGGCAAACTTATGGGATCAAACTTGCCTGCATTTTGTCTTTCAGACAATGAGAGTTGTATTGATTCCCAACTTTGTTATCGATTTTCTTTGTTACAAAATCATTCTTGATGTGAAGGAACTTGAATGATTTTCTTGAAACATAGTTTTGCAATAGAGAATAAGCTATAGTTAGCTTGAGCTTGGATTGATACCTACTAGTTCTCATTTGAAGGTTTTTTTTTTTATCATAATTGAGTGTTGCATTTGCTTGAGAGTAGTCTTGTAGTTGCATTGTCATGTTAGCTCTCATTGAGAACTGGTGTAGACACCTTTGTTGAACTAAATTTGTTCTTAATTTAATTGAGGACAATGAAAATTTTAAGTTAAGGGTGTTAATGAGTGGTATATTTACACTCATTTTAGGCCTATTTTGTTTGACAATTAGTGTCCTCAATGCCTAATTATGTCCCATTTTAATGATTTACATATATGAAAGCTAAAGGAAAAGGCAAGGATGAATATTAGAAAGAAAGGCCAAAAATAGAAAGGCCAAAAATAGAAAGGCAAGGACTCCACGCTAGCAGTTGCCTAACCAAAAGGGTGGATCTCCCAAATGGCCTGACCTTTCCTAACGCGGTAGTGCTCAAAATTGAAGATGTTCAATATAGGTCAGCAAACTAAAAAGTGAAATGATGACTCACCAAAATGGAAGGGCGAACAAGATGATCATTCCCAAAGGTAACAAGACTTGAACGAAAAATGAAGGCTAAAAAGACAAACAAAGGTTGTATTGGCGATTTGCCAAATGTAATAAGTGGGCTCAAGTGAGTTCCTTGACTGAGGTTCAAATACCTGAAGCTTGAAGTAAAAGAAAGGCAAGCTAAGGAACAAATGAAAATTCGCTGAATCTTCTTGGTAAGCCCAACTAATGTCTCCTAGTTGGTCTATAATGAATTTTTAGCCTAATTTTGGGAAACTATAAATAGCCCAAAGGACAGAGAAAATAGAGAGATTTTCGGAGATTTTTCATATTAGCTTTTAGAGAAGAATTTTTAGTTCCTAACTTTGTAGTTCTCAGTAAAAAATATTCTTAGTTTTGGAGTTTTACATTTCACTCTTGAAATTGACAATTGGAAGCAGAAATCAAAGTTGGTATTGATTATAACTGCTTAATTTTCATCATATCGAGGATAAGTATAATTAGTTTTCTTTTTTTGATGGGTGGCTAAAACCTCAACTCTAGGGTTGCAATTATGGGGTTGAGTGTTGATTTAATGCAGTGGGTATTGTTTTTGCTCTATTTTATGGCTAATTATTCATGGATTTAGACTTATTAGCAGGGGGTTAACTTATGGATTAAGGTTGCAAACCTAATTCTATTTTAGATTGATGCTCGAAAGAGATATATTGGAGTGGGTAATTAGTCTATTGCATACAAATCTGCGTGAATGAGAGATTTTGTAAGGTAATGGGTTGAATTGTAATTCACATAGATGAGACCGAAATTAGTCTATCCATGGTTTTTAAGAACTATTGAGTAACACAATTACCCCTATGTGATATAATTCCAATCCCTATACCCCTAGATTATTTCCTAATTTTTTGAATTTCTTGAATTTGTGAAGTTTTTGTTTGAGTGTGACACTTGATATCAAAACCTTTTTTCGTCAATTTTATGGAATCATCCTCCATTCTCTTAGTTTCTGCAAATTAATTGATTTACAATCTAAATTTCCTTGTTGAAATCTCCGCATTTATACCATTCTCTATGGGATTCAAGCATGACTCCAAGTTGGGTATTTTTTTATTGACAACGACCGCTAATTATCATAATTGTCATAAGGATAATTTTAGAATTATCACTTCACTCCTTAGTGTGTCAGCCGTTAGTAGTGTTTTGATTTTATCTAGTGGATCCACCTATACTTAAGATAATGGTCCTTACCTTGGTAAGTAGGACACTTTGTTTTCAGTTTGGGAGTAGTACACATAACTCCGTGTTATAACTAATATGGGTTATGTTTGTTAACGGTATCTCCTACAAAAGAATATGATTCCCACATATGATTTGACTATGATTATGACTTCTACTTATGACACGGTTTTCACATTATTGCATTGACCTTGTACTATGTTCTACGAACTCAGCTTCAGATTATGTCATGCGCACTTGGTCATGCATTATCGTGTTCTCAGATTTATTACATTATTATGTTTATACTTAATATCATTCCTCATACTCACTACATTCTAAGAGCTATCCTCATCGATCTCTTATGCATCTATTATTTTTTAATAAAGGACCTGACAATCCTATATTTAGCTTGCGGTTAGCACAAATTCCAATAAGTTTTATGTAGACTTGGTAAGTCCTCATTCTTCGAAGACATGGCCATATTGTGAGTTCTTTTACGTTCTTTAAAACTCTTTATATTTTTAGATTATTTCATGAGCTAGGGCTTGTCTTAGTCACACCTATGTAGTAGAGGCTTGTGGTTAGACTTAGTATATTTTCTGCATTATGGTGTTGTACTCTGATTTTTGTATCATTTGATAGTTGAGTTTTCAGATTTATATTTTGCCTTCATTATTTTTTCAGTTATTTTGTCATCTTAGTGTTATGCTATGTTAATTTGTTTGTTTAGAGTATTTTAAATTCTATTCACCATGTCACGTCTAGTTGGTCATCATGGGTCATGAAAAACTTGATATTCAGAGTAGTAGGTTAAAATGTCATAGGCTGTCTGACAAGACATGGTTAATAGAGTCTTGTTCATAAGTGTGAAGCGCACCATATCTTTGAATAAGAGGCTATCCGACGTATAAAAAACTTACTTCCTTCATTACTCTTAAGTCATTTGATAGAGTTGAAATATTCAAAGTTTCTATCTAACTCATTTTCGTTGCATTTAAAAATGATACCTCGAAGAAGAGCTCCAAAGAGAAGGAACTTGAATGTGGAACAAGATGTTTCACAAGCTTTGGTTGACTCTTTGGGCCGATAAAGTCATTCATGCCGAGATTAGGGCTGCTTTCCAAGTGTTGCCCAAGCCATGACGACACAAACTAATAGAGAGGTTGTATTTCATATGTACTCAAATGTGGGTACGGTGGAGAAAAGGGTTTGAGACTTCACTTGTATGAAATAAACAGAATTCCATTGTTTGAAGATGGATGAGGATCCACAAGATTTCATCGAAGGGATTCCAAAAAGTGTCGACATTATGGGTGTTACCCCTGTTGAAAAGGTTGAGTTGGCTGCTTACCAATTGAAACGAGCTGCTCAAGTGTGGTTTGCTCAATGGGACGATGAAAGTGATATTGATACGGGTTTGGATTTTGATAAGTTCAAAGGAGCATTTCTTGACCGATTATTTCTCCTTTAGATGAGGGAGGCCAAAGTTAAAAAATTCATCAATTTGAACCAGGGGAAAATGAGCGTGAAGGAATACTCTTTGAAATTCAGTCAATTGTCTAAGTATGTTCCGACAATGATTGGCGATACTAAAGCTCGAATGAGCAAGTTCATTTTCGATGTTTTGGAAATGGTGATCAAGCAGATGTACATTTCAAGGTTGATGACTCATGCTCAACAAATTGAGAAAGAAAAGTTAAAGGAGTGTGATAAGGATACTAAGAGTGCTCAGAACAATATCATTGACTACTCTTATCAAAGATCCAGTGGTTTTGTCCATTCTCATTTTATACAAAATTTCTCCACCCTGACTTTATCCATTTGTTCAGTGCAAAAGTTCAACAAGGCTTGTGTGTCTAACCCTAAGACTTATGGAAGGACTTCTAGTTGATCTACTTTCCCAACTTTCCAAAAGTGTAGCAAAAGTCATCCTAAGAGATGTCTAGCTGGTACCGAGGGTTGCTATGCATGTAGTAATATTGGACACAAAATGAGTGGTTGTTCAATGACTTCTAGTAGAGGTAGAGAGATTCTTTAGAAGGCTCAGTCAACTTCTTCAAGATTCCCGACCCAGCAGGGTGCTTGTTCTAGTACTAGTGGTTAGGATCAGAACATGTTTTATGCTCTCCAGACTCATCATGATTAGGAGAGTTCCTAGATGTTCTCACAAGTATGTTATGAGTCTTTCAGTTTAATTTCTATGCATTTCTTGATGCAGGTGCTACATTGTCTTTTTAACTCCTTATATTTCTATTAAGTTTGCTGCCAGTCCCAAAATCTTATTCAAACCTTTCTAAGTTTCTACTCTTGTCAATGATTCTATTATTTCTAAACATGTCTATAGTAATTGTCCAATCACACTTTTTCAGAAGATTACGTCTGTTGATCCTGTAGAGTTAGACATGATTGATTTTAATGTTATTCTTTTTATGTATTGACATCATGCTTGCTATTCCTCTATTGACTGTAGAATCCAAGTGGTTAAGCTTCAGTTTCCGAATAAGCCAATCATAGAGTGGAGGGGTAGTAATTCAGTTCCTCTGGGTTAGTTTATCTCATGCCTTTTGGCCAGAAAGATGAATTTATAATCTAGTTCGTCTTAGGGATATAGATTCTGAATCCCCTACTTTTGAGTCAACTCCAGTTTTTAATGTGCCTTGGAAGTGTTCCTCGATGATCTTCCAGGAGTTCCTCCCAAAAGGGAAATCAACTTTTGAATTCCCTTCTTTCATATATGCAAACTATCTCTATTCCTCCTTATAGAATGGCTCCGAAAGAACTTAAAGAATCGAAGGATAAGTTAAAGGACCTCGTGGATAAGGGTTTCACTAGACAGAGTACTTCACCATGGGGTGCTCCAATCTTGTTTGTTTGAAAGAAATATCGTTCTTTCAGAATGTGTATTAATTATAGACAATTAAAGAAGGATACAATAACGAATAAATAGCCCATCCCAAGGATTGATGTCTTGCTCCATTAGTTTTAGGATGATAACTTCTTCTCTAATCGGGTTACCATCAATTGAGAGTAATAAAGTGTGACGTGCCAAAGACAACGTTTCAAACTCAGTATGGTCACTATAAATTTGTAGTTATGTCTTTTGGACTAATGAATGCTTCTGCAACATTTATGTATTTGATGACCATGGTGTTCAAGCAACACATGGATATGTTCGTGATTGTGTTCATTGATGAAATCTTTATTTGTTCTAAGATGGAGGATGAGTAGGATTGTCTTGCAAAATCTTAAGGATCATCAGTTGTTGTCTAAGTTTAGCAAGCATGAGTTTTAGTTGAGGTTGGTTGAATTCCTTGGTGATATTATTTCAAGTGAAGGCATTCAATTTGATTCCAAGAAGACTGAGGTAGTTGAGAACTAGCCTAGACCCCTTTCCTTTTTAGATATTAAAAAGATTAGGCTGTTATTATAGGGGTATACCTTAGAAGTAACATAGCGTACTTGACCCAGAAGGGGTATCATACAAGCCCTTAGCATATCATGAACATAAGATAGTAGAAAAATATGGGAAATTTAAAACTTTTCTTTACATTCGAAATCACTTTCATAAAAGCAAGCGGAAGACTTTCTATACTTTGTCTCAAATCATCTAATACAACTTTGGAATAAACTCTTGGGACACACCCCATACAATAGTCTCAAAATATGAAATAATAGACATAAAGGTAAAGGTGGATTTTGTCCTCGAAGCTATGAGGACTCACGAAGATCTTCAACTTCTTAGATCCTTAGGAAACCTAGCTTCAAGATAGCACTCAAGTCTCCAAACCCTACATTGGACTAGAATGTAGGCAAAGTATGCGTTAGTACAAAATGTACTAAATATTTTAGCTAGCACAACATCATAAAAGCATCTCAAAATGGTTAGTCAACATAAGACATAAGCATAAGAGATAATAACATAATCCTAGCATAATCTCCAACATAAGTATCATATAATCATAAGTGAACATAATACATAGTTAATGAGCATATGAGATACTTCATGAAACATAAATCATAAGCATAAGATACAATATCATCATAATAAGCAAAGTCTCCAACATAGGCATCATATAACCATAATTTGACTCTTAGTTCTATATACCATAATAGAACCATTCTCAAGTAACCTCAAAAGTATACATGTGCAAAGCATGAATAGCATCCCATAATACCACCCAAGCCAAGTATCCCTTCTTGGTCATCTTAATCATACTCTATATACATGGCCAAGTCTTAAGCTTTTCTACCATAAGGGGACCATACTCCTAAGTAACCTCAAAGCACACTTGTACAATGCATAAAAGGCATCCCATAATACCCTCCACACTAAGCATAAACTTAAAGTAATCCTAGTCATATCTAACCTCCTTTGGTCTCATTCTTAGCTTACTTCATGCAGACAAGGGAACTATCACCTTTAGTCAATCACATCTTGGAAGGCATCTATATCAACAATTCATCAAGCACAACTCATGTAAGAAAATACTCATAAGGCAACCTTAAGTCATACTTGTGCAATGCATGAGTGGTATCCCATACTACCATTCATACTAAGTACTTCTTTAGGTCATCATACTCATGTTCCTTAATTTGAGACTAGCCCCTTTTTAAAGCATAGGAACTCTAGGAGACCTTTTACTAAGTCTATCTTAGTTCCTCATTGTTTTAAACCCTAAGAGATACTATACTAGGTACATCTTAGCTCATCATGTTGGAGATCTAGGAGATGCTACATTAAGCGTAATCTTAGTTCACCTTTAGGTCCTCATTTTAATGCTACTTGGGTTGGAGCCTAGTTCTTCTCTTTAGACCTTAGAACACTATGAGGTAATACCTTAAGCACATCTAAGTTTATTATTAGGTTTAACCCTATGAGATAATTCGTTTAGCATGTCTAGGTTCATTATTAACATGGACCCTACGAGATACTACCTTAAATATATCTAAGTCCATTTATACTTAGGAACACTATGAGGTACTTTACTAAGCCTATCTTAGTTCCTTATTATTTTGAACCCTAGGATATACTACATTAAGTACATCTTAGTTCATCAACCTTGAACTCTAGGAAATGCTACTTAAAGCATAATCTTAGTTCACTAAGGTTGAACTCTAGGAGATGTTTCAACAAGCATAATCTTAGTTCAATTAGTTTGATCTCTAGGAGATGCTCCTTTAAGCACAATCTTAGACCATTACTTGTATTCGAATCTAGGAGATGCTACATTATGCATAATCTTAGCCCATGAGGTTTGAACTCTAGGAGATGCTACATTGAGCACAATCTTAGTTCATCACCAATCTTGTTTAATTGGGATATACCCTTAACCGACATGAGAACATATGTGCTATCACATGGTCTCTCAAGGTGTTACCCACACCATCAAGGATTGGTCCACTTGCCTAAGTAGAACCAGTTTGTTTGATTAGTCGGATCCACTAGCTAACTTTCCTATGGGGAGCATAGTTATGAGATACAGAGATTGCTACTAGAAACCCAAAACTTCACTAGGTGATGGCTTCCATCTCATGAGACACACTTTGAAAAAGCCGGACTCTTCTAGGTAGGAGATCCCATGTTGGAAGCCCAAACTAAACTAGGTGGGAACCTCCATAAAAGCCCAAACTCAACTAGGTGGGAACTTCCATCTCATTTCAATATCCACTTGGTGCTAAGCGTAAATCCCACAAGATAATCATTAAGTCTCTACTTTGAGTCAAGTTTATGGAAAGGTGTTCTTGACAACCAATCCATGCTAATACTTATTTTAGACAATGTGTGAGCAACTATTACCATCCATGACCTAGTTATATAGGCTCTACAGCCTTAGGTTCAATTAGGTAAGAGAAGCGCTTCAACCCTAGAACCATTCCTATGTGAGAAGTATTTCATGTTAAGTTCATCTTCATGCCTAACATCATGTCTGGAATTATACATTAGACAAGGATATCATCATAACTTAAGTGATTCTATCATTTCCTACCATCTATGATTCATAAGGTGAATTAGGTAGGTAAAGATCTCTCATCAGAATTCTATTCATTGGCCTTGTACTCACATATAGATTTTACTCTCAAAGCCTTAGCATCTATAGTTAATCATATTAGCTTCACTCTTAAGTTCTAGTGATCAACATTCACAACTATGAGTCTTCATTCTCAATGACTCTACACCATGGAAACCTATTATGAACTTTGGTTATAAGGCATTCAATCACATTCTTCATTTCTAGGTGATTTTAGCCACAATTCATCTTAAAGGTTCAATATAAACTTTACAAGTCAAGATCTATCATGTATTATAGAGTCTAGTTCAATTCATGTCCATACATTCATAATCTTGAGAAATTACTACACAAGACATTGATTTAAGAAGATCACCTATGAACCTTCAATTTCACCTCTAACACCTCTATGGTTTACCATAGAAATCACATAAATTCATCATAATATCATAATTCAATGCAAATACAATCATAAATAGGTATTATCCACTAGATTAGAATCATACCTAAACCCTACCCAAAATGTAGATGGAAACCCTAGACAGATTGGGTTTTTGACTTCACAATTGGGGGATAATCTATGGGACTCTATGGGTAGAGGGCCCATAGATGATTAATCTAACATACCTTAATTCAAAGCCCTAATCATGCTCTCATTAATGGTGGAAAATCTGCCCTCTTCTCTTCTCTTCTTCTTCTTCACTTTTAGAAAGAGAATTATTTGGAGAGAATTTGGGGTCTTAGATGAATTAGTTAAAATGATTTAGTTTAGGGGTCTATTAGGTATTTATAGGTGGCTAAATCACTCATTAAACGACCTGCCTATCCCCTAACTAATTACTAATTAACCCCTAAGTCCCCTAACTAAAACTAAAACTTAAGAAATCTTCCCTACCTACGGATCGTGGGTGGAGTCACAGAGTGTACAACACCTTCGTAGATGCTTTCAGGGGCTCAACATTGTAGGACACGAGAAGGCCTTGACCCATGACCCCAACCTACTGGGAATGGGTCCACCTACGCGTCATAGGTCCACCTATGAGGCTTGGGTCCACCTACGGCCAGTAGGTGGCCAAGCGTAGGTTTCTGTTTTTAATAGCTTTTTAGGTTGTTTTGAGGTCCTCCTCAAGGACCCCTTGGGGTGGTCCTTGGGGGTCGTACCTTGATTCCCTAACCCTTAAACCTCTATTCTAAGAACGAGAATCACTTTTATGACTTTTAATCGTCATACCTCACTCCAAAACTCTTACGAAAGGCTCTAGAACTCTCTAATTCAACTTACTAGTTTCCGGGGAGTTATAGTTAAGCATGTTTTGGCTAGGAGATGTTAGTTCCTTCTTTAAAATGAGTAGATATAGAATTTCATTCATTTTGGGTTGTTAGATGTAGTTCCTACTCCCTTGTGTTGCATTGAGTATGTTTAGCTTGGAGTTGAAGTTTTCCTCCTTGGTTATGTTCATTTAGATGTATTGCATGCATGATGGGCTGCTAGTATAGATTCATTTCCTTTAAGAAGTGTTTAGAATCGTCATTTGAGGATGAATGTTCCCAAGGGGGGATATTGTAATACCCCACAAAATAGTAGACCAAACTAGAGCCTCAAACTAGGGTTCTAAAGTTTGACGTATGAGGAATAGAGTCGTAGATGAGACTTCCCGTACTAAATGAGGGGTTTAGGGGTTAAACTTCAAGGCACATGTTACATCCATAGCATTTAAGATTTTATTGAGGGTTGCAAGGGCAAGTGCCGAGGCAAAAGGGCAAAGGCCAAGGCTGCCCAACCTTGGCCAAGCACTGCCCAAGGTCCTCGACAACCTTCATGACCAATGGTATTGACCACGGTTCGTGAAGGGGCTCGTGAACACCCCTTAAGTTTGTGAGAGGCAAGGCCTTGGGGCCTAGTTACTGCCTAAGAGACCACGACCATCACCACAGATCGTGGTCTTGACCACGGATCGTGAGAAGTCTCGTGGTCATGCCTTTTTATTTTGAGGCCAAGCCACTTCCCAAGGGACCACAGATAGGACCACGACATGTGGTCTTGACCACGGTTTATGAGCCCAGTCGTGGTGCCTGGCACCATGGTTGCCTAATGATGGTCAAAATAGGAAATTCCTTTTTAACTAGTTCTAAGTGGGGGGTCGTTTTATATAGATTTTATACACCTATAAAAAGTATTTTAAGTCTTTAACCACCCCAATTGAGTCATTAATTCAAAAACCCCAAAAGATCCCAAAGTTCTTTCTCTCAAATATTTCTCTCTCTAGAAAACTCAAGAAGAAGAAGAAGGAGAAGAAGAGAAGGAAGTTAGGTCAAAATCCTTCCATTATAGCAAGCTTAGTTGGTCTTTGAATCAAGGTATGTTATATTATTCATCTATGGTTTCTTCCATCCATAGAAACCTCATAGTTTTCACCCAATTGTGAAGAAAAAAACCCAATCTAAGCTAGGGTTTCTTCCTATGTTGTGGGTAGTGATGGGTATGATTCCAATTGAGTGGATAATACCCAATTATGATTGATTTAGCATCTAATTGTGATATTATGATGAATTTATGTGATTTCCATGGTTACCCTAGTCTAATTGATGAAATTGCATTATGTGGGTTATCACCATGGAAGGTGAAATTGAAGGTTCATGAGTGATCTCCTAGAATCAATGGTTTGAGTAGTAATTGCCTAAGGTTAGAAACATATATACATGAGTTGAATTATAATAGAATATATATGATGGACCATGATGACTAATGACCTAGATTGGGGCAAAATGATGAATTACAATTAGAGTTGCTTAAAGAAGAAGCTTGTGCCTAGAATGTCTTTAAATATAGATAAGTATGTAGAATGTGAAAGGTTTTCTCACATAGATTGATTCTAGGATGAAAATCTAATCACCTAAAATGAATCAAGCATGTTTGATTAGAATAGCTTGAAGTTGTGGTATATGTTCCCTTCATGTATGGCTTGTCTTGGTAAGACAAGACCAAGATTGGTAGCTTAGGATTAGGGATCTATACTATCCTAACGGTAGCTTGACTTAACATTGTAAGATGCATGTCAAGGGTAGCTTGAATTAGGGATAGTCATAGTAGCCTAGGATAGAGGATTTATACTCTCTTTATGGTAGCTTGAACTAGCCTTCTTAGGATGCCTTCAAGGGTAGGATGACTTGTTTAGGCCAAGACCATTTCATGGTAGCTTAGGATTGAGACATCATACTCTCCTAAGGGTAGCTTACACTAGAATATTAGGGTGCTTTAAAGTGTAGCATGACTTAGTTGGTCTACGACTTCTTCATGGTAGCTAGGATAGAACACTTGTACCCTTCCTAGAATAGGTTGGACTTGCATGGTAGTGTGCCTTCCAAGGTAGTTAGTTTAGCATAATATGGTTATGTTAGCAAGATGATTAGCTTGGTTGTTGCTATAGTTGCCTTATGATTTGTTCTCTTATGTAGTGTAGACTTAGCTTGGGCTGTTGCTATAGTTGCCTTCCAAGTCATGATTGACTTAAGGTGATAATTCCCTTGTCTATATGAAGTAAGCTAATGAATGAGATTAAGTGGATGGTAGATATCAATATGGTTATCTCAAGGTTATACTTAGTGTGAATGGTATTATGTGATGCCCTACATGCATTGCACAAGTGTTCTTTCAGGTTTCTTAGGGGTATAGTACTCTTATGATATGAAAGCCTAAGACTCTTCTATGCATGTAGACTATGATTAGGATGACAAAAGAGGGATGCTTAGCTTGGATGGTATTATGGGATGCTATTCATGCATTGCACAAGTATGCTTTGAGGTTACTTGAGAATAGTCCTTTATGATACAAATGGATAAGAGTTGAGTAAGGCTCATATGATGTTTATGTTGGAGACTTCACTTATGATTATGATATTGTTTCTTGTGCTTATATTTGATTTTTCATGAAGTAGTTCATATGATTTTGGATTATGTCTTATATTGACTAACCCTTATCTTATGCTCTTATGATTATGCTAGCTAACATATTTAGTACATTTTGTACTAACACACACTTTGCCTACATTCTCATCAAATGTAGGGTTTGGAGATTGAGTTCTACTCTTGAAGATAAGTTTCTAGAAGTTGAAAATTTGGTGAGTCCTCATAGCTTCGAGAACAACACCTTTTATTTCCTTTTATATCTTTTATTTCATGTTGAGACTATTTTATGGGCTTTGTCCCAAGCGTTTTATTCTAAAGTTGTATTAGATGGTTTGAGACAAAAATGTAATAAAGACTCCCGCTTGCTTTATGAAAATGTTTTCGATTGTATGGATAAAAGTTTTAAAATTTTCCATTCTTTTCTATTATCTTATGTTATGATGTTCTAAGGGCTTGTATGAGACCTTTTCGGGGTCAAGTACGCCATGTTACACCTAAGGTATACCCTTGGGTAGTGAAAAAATGACCTCAACTTTTAAAGCTGAAAACGTGCCGAAAACAACTAGTCTCACTAGCCGTCTACTACTTTATGGGCTGTTTAAAGTCACACGGCCTATATAGTGGGTCATCAAGTTGCCGTGCTCGATAGGGCTTCACTAAAAAAACATAACTTTTTACTCCAAGCTCAAAATTAGTCAAACTTGGTGGCGTTGAAAGGGTACTCAAATAAGTTTAACTCGATAGTTCATGGGCCACCTATTTCATTTTGTGCAGAAAGATATGATTGTTTGAAGTTGACAAAAATTTTAAAACTGATTGGTGACTTGTACAGATCCCTAGACAGGCCATCCAAGTCACCATGGGCTGTCTAAGGTGCCGTCTAGGTGACCCCTACCAAGGCAGTCCTTTATGGTCATTCACGATGTCCTTAACAGGTCGTGGACCCCTAAACGGACAATCTAAGGTCCCGTGAGGTGTGAAGCATTTTATGGGAAGGGATGTACATTTTTGATACGGTGGTGTGAGGTAGGTGATGTGAAGCCTTTGGGTGTTGAATTTGTAAGATAGACTCATGAAAATATAAAGGGTCTCCAAACCAAGTTGTCGACAACCCAAAGAAGAAAAAAATGGTATATTGATCGTAATGGAAGACACATGGTATTTCAGGTTGGTGAACATCTTTAAATGAATGTTTTGAATGAAAGGCGTGATATTTTTTGGCAAGAAATGTAAGCTTAGCCCTCATTATATTAGTCCATTTGAAGTTTTTGATAGTACGGGCCCAGTTGCTTTTGGATTAGTTTTTCGCCTAGTTCTTCAAAGGTCCATCTAGTGTTCAATATATGTATGCTTAAGAGCTACCGTGGACATGAGGAATACATCATCAAGTGGGATTCAATCTTTATAGATAAAGACCTTTAGTATGATAAGGAGCTAGTTTCTATTCTTGATCGAGATGTCTGAAAATTGAGGACAGAGGAGATTGGGATGGTGAAGGTTCAATGAAAGAGTGACCCAGTTGAAGAAGACACTTGGAAAACAAAGAGGGACATGTGGGACAAGTCTACTGAGTTATTTGTCTATTCAGGCACTACCTTCTTTTCTTAATCACCTCAATTTTTTTCTTTTTTGATCTGTCTGAGTTGAGCGATGGGTCAATTGGTATCTATTGTAACAACAACTCCAATATTTATGGATAAATCAATGTTGAAAGAACTGTAGTACAAAAACTTTTGGAGTAGTGACTTTAAAATTTCAGGCTAGGCTAGTCTTAGATGAAATCTCAAGGAGGTGATACCTAGGGAAATCCATGAATGGATTGGGTAAAATATCTAAGATTTGGTTTTTTTTTATATTAGTTAAGATTCTAAGTAGTTCATAGGGATTTTTATAAGTGAATTCAAGTAAGTGGAACTCCCGATATTGACCATGGCGTGAATGGGTCAGTTTGGATTGTCAAGGTTCAGAATGGTGTTGCAAAATAGGGACTTTTAGGGAGATTTTTAAGTTTTAGACAAGTGCAGGAAACTATGGAGGGTCACATACTATTATTTCAAAGGGTACTAATTCTCACTATAGCGGGTGCTCCCGCTACGGTGATACCATTTTAGCGAGATGGGGTCACATAAGTAGGGGTAAGTCGCAGTTTATGTAGAAATTTCCCAAAACCCCTCATCATTCTTCAGACACATATTTGGAAGAGCAAGAGTGACCTAGGGTGAATTTTACCTATTTTTCATCGTGATCATCATAAAATGTAAGTTAATTACTCCCTTAGCTTAGTAATTAACTTTTAAGGCATAAAATCTATGGTAATTACTTAGAGGTGTGTTTTGGTTGATTTTATGGTGGGAATACCCTTTTTTAGGTGGGATTAGCTTATGAATGACTCAGATTTTTGAATTTGATTAGAATACATATGTTATTAGGCCATTTGGGTTTGATTGTATGTATATTTATTGTGTGTAGACTAAGAACAAGTTAGGTTTCTTAACAAGGGAAAAGCTCAAGTTCTTTAGATAATCCCGGGCTTGACTCGAGGTTAGTGATGATTCTTGTTTTCCATGTAATGTTATGTATGCATGTAAATTATTTGTATAACGAAACCTGTACAATCCAAGTTAGGAAAAACATAAGGGTTGAATGGGAAATGATGAATTGTTGATAGTCTCATGCAATGAAGTGGTTTTTTACTTGTCTTTTTAAGTGCTATAGTGTTTCATTTTTATTGTGATTGTGCTTATGTGACTATCGGTTGTCTTGGTTACCATGCTTGGTAAATATTATATCTTAGTTAGCTAAGTAGTAGGTCGGGTATGTATTATTGATTGGCTTAGGTACCACTCCTAGTACGGGATATGTTTTGTCATGACCTAAGGTAGCCCCTCGGCGTAACATGGCATATAAGACCCCGAGAGGCCCCATATAAGCCACTTAGCTTTCATCATACAAGAAATAGAATAAAGAGATTGAAAGAAAGTTTCAATATATCAATGTTTCATAAAGCATAGAGGAAATCTAAATACCGTCTCAAACACATATAGTACATAAGAATGAATCTGTGCAAAACCCATAGATCGTGTTCCGAAACTGAAAGTAAGGAAAGACTGAAAATAATAAATGTCCGGTCCTCAAAGCATGAGGAATCACCGAAGCTCGAAATCTCCTCAACAAACTCTAGCCACGAAACTATGAACCCTGACAGTCGGACCTTACATTTGGGGAAATGTAGGAAAAGAGTATGTGTTAGTACAAAATATGTACAAAGTATGATAGCCATCCATAAAACATTTGAAAACATACTTAAAAGAGATACCTTTATGAAGTGTAATTACCAAGCTAAAACATGTGATAAACAATTCAAAAACATGAGTCATAAAACATGGTCAATGCACAATGTCATCATCTCAAACATATACGAGATATTTCCTTGAAGTAACCTTAGTTCATCATAACTTGCTTGTGGGAAGTAGCCTTAACCGACATATAAGACCATGAGAGCTATTATCAAGGAATCTAGTGTCTGCCCCACACCAGAAAAGGGTTGTCCTCCTTGACAAAGTAAGGACCATAAACTTATAGCTTATGGTGATCCACTAGCTAATGTCTATCTAGAAAGTCCTATGTTGGCACAAAGTTTTTGGGACATGGGTAATCGCCCCTTGACCTTACTTCATATGACATGGGTAGTCGGCTCTTATCATTCAATTAGAGAGCATGTGTAATTGCCTCTTGCCTCAACATTAGAATTGTGTAATCACCTCTTGCCTCAACATTAGAATATCTCCTTAATATTGGTTCATTTTAGGTGAGAAAGCCCTTCAACCCTAAGAACCCTTATCATGTGAGAAAACCTTTCACAATTCATGCTTACATGTGTATATGAGAAATCATTTCAACAACACAACTATCAAAAACATCATTGATACTGCACTCTCAAGCATCCTTGAAACACTTACATAAATTTCATGAGAACATGCTTGATTTCATAAACTTCTCATTCATAATCCAAAACCCACATTATATAATCATAACTTGGAAAACATAGGATTACATGGGTTCATGGGGGGTCATCATAAAAACATGAGATCTACTCAATTCATGCATAAGAGATCATAATTCAATCAATAAACTCAATAATTAAGAGAACCCATAACATAAAAGAAAAGCCCTAACTCAATTGGGGAATTTTAACTTTAAAAGTTGGAGAATTTGGGAACTCCATGGAGGAAAGACATCCATAAATGAATACTATCACACCTCAATCCCAAAATCTTGACTTCAATGGTGGATTTGGAGACTCGACTTGAAACCCTAGGTTGATCCCTTCTTCTTCAAGCTTTTTAAAGAGAGAAATTCTTTGAGAAGAAGAATTTTTCTTCTTTTGTCAGTATTTGGGGATTAAAACACTTATATAGAGATTTTCGTTAAGGGTAAAATGACAAAGTATTAGGATAGAATAATTAGCAAAAGACCCAAAAGCCCTTGAAAATAATAACTGTCGACCAAGATGACTCCCCGTCTGACTGTCCGTTGGTTAGACCACAGACGGTCCTATTAGGTGTCATTTGGTTCAGAGGCTAGGTTCGGAGACCTTGATCGACGGACCCCCATCCATGGACTGTGGTCCAATCTATGGTCCGTTGATCTCGGGTGTGGATCTTGACTATTGGTCCTGAATTTTTCTCTAAGTATGAGGCTCACCTACGAGAACTATCTATGACTCGTGAATTGGACGATGGAACGTCCTTGTGAACCATTGAAAAAGTATTGGAACTTGACATTTTTGGAAAACTGGGATAGCCAACCATGGGCCTACCTACGGTCATTGTATCAGACAACGGACCGTCGTTGGTGTCCGTCGGTCTGGCACCTGATTTCTGAAGGACTGAAATTTTTACCCTTTTTGAATCAGAGGTGCTACTTTATCTCCGCCTTGGGATCATTCGTCCTCGAATGAGATTCAAGATATCATAAGGAGGGTAGGAACTCAAACCTAACAGATCATCATGCATGCAATTACATAAGTGCACATATTCGAGGAGGAAACATCAAGTCCAAGCTAAAGCATGTCAAAACATCATATCTTGAAGTCTATATGCAACACATACTAAATGCACATAAACATGTAAAAATCAATCAAGTTGACTCATTTTCTTAAAACTTAAGCTTTTTCATGAACATGTATAAATGAGGGAATCATGGGAATATCTAAGGCACATGACACCAAAAGAGTAAACCATGAGGAACTCAATATCTCAAGCTAGAGTAACGTAGAAGGAAAGAGATGAGGATAACGGGACATCATATCGGCCTCGGCCTCCCAAGTAGCACCCTCATGAACTAAGTGATTTCTCCACAAAACTTTCACAGAAGCAACATATTTGTTTCTCAACTTCTTGACTTGCCGGTCTTAGATCTCAACAGGTACTTCCCCATAGGAAAGGTTCTCCTTAACTCCCAAATCTTCTAAGGGAACTATAGATGTCGGATCACCAACACATTTCTTCAGCATGGAGACATGGAAAAGTAGATGCACCGATGCCAACTCATTAGGCAATTTTAATTCATAAGCAACCATACCAATACGCCTCAAAATCTGATATGGGCCAACATACTGATTAATGTTTCAAAGACACTTCATCCAATTAAGTGTCAATGATCGCTAGTCAGTATAATAACCAAACTAAATGAGTTGGGGTCAATCCCATAGAGAGTAGCTTTTCCTTCGAATTCAATTATAGAAATGTTACAACAATTTCTTCAACTGAACACTTACTACACCTTTTTGGTTTAAGCTTAAAACTTCAGGTTATAGTTATCACTCCAATTCAATACTTAACACAAAACGATAAAATAGTGAGGTAACACTTGGGGTATTGACCAACCAATTATTGAATTCAACTTGTGGATGAACATTGATGCTCACAATAAGATAAATTGTCGTGGGGAGGTCAGAATATATGTGAAGTAATTTTCTCTCTAACAATTACCATATCTTTGTCGAATTCTCTCGTACTTCAACACTAGACGTAAGATTCCCAGCCCTTGTCCTCATCAAATCTACTCTCTCGAGCTAGATACAAAGTATAGATTCCATGTTTTACTTTCTCAAGTTGAAATATGGTGACCCACTACTAAGGATGCTAAATTTGCTACTTTGCTCTGCTATTCTCTCTCAAGAAAGCACAAAACACTGAAGTTGTTACTCTAATCATACAAGATGACCTCAAAATGCCGCAGTAGTTCAGACCCACTTCTATTTAACACCATTATTCGCAAATCAATGACACCCACTTAGGAAAATCAACAATTGGTCACATAATCAAAAAATACCAAGGAGAGAATTTTAGCCAATCATAGCAAAAAGAGGAAAATCAACATCTGCCATGTTTTCCATAGCTGGGTAAAAAGCAAAATTGAAAGTTAAAGTTTACTAAAAATATTCTCCAATACAAATTTTCAATGAAAAACCTTACTAAAATCACTTCCAATCCACAATGGTAGTGTTTTCACCCTCAATCTTGTGTTCTCTAGCATAGATCTATTTATGCAAGTCTGATGTGTGACTGTTTAGGACCAATCGGTGAGGTAAGTCAGGCTTCGCCAACAATTTGGTGACTCGCCGATTTTTCTTCCTCTCGCCTTCAGTTTTCACTTCTTCTTAGTCCAGCCACTATAATTTTAGGGGATCCATATCGGTATGCCGAGTGGTTCCACGAGTCACCCTTTATCCTTTCATCTCTCCCATCAGCACTTGTTTGGATCTCCATCAGCACTTTTGGCGACCTGGTCATCCAACTCCTAAGCGATCAGTGACACGCCGAATGGAACTTCTGCTCGCCAAAGTTACCCCTAATTTAACCTCAGCATTCTGTAACTTTATGTAGTGGAGGGGCAACTTGGCGAGTCACCGAGTGGCATTGGCGATCGTCACGCCTGTTTTTCCCTTCTCTTCTTCGCTTGCATTGTCTCTATTTCCCATTTCTATCCTAGCTTTCTTCCTCAATCCATGTACCTAGAAATCAAGGGTTTTGCATCAGTTTTTTGCACAAAATAAGCATTTGAGGACACTAAATCATTGTAAACAAAGCCCTATATGAGTCCAAACTTCGGACTCATCAACACCCCCAACTTAAACTTTTGATTGCCCTCAAGTAAAACTCGAGTTCAGCAGTTCAAAAAAGATGTTTCAAGCAGTGTTACACAAGACTCAATCATTAATGCACACAAAAAGACTGAACTTACTCATGCAAGGATAAATTTTGCACTCAACGATTCAAGTTGTGACTCACCATTATCAAAGATTCTCAAGTTCACAATACTTTCTACAAATGCAATTTCAAGCTCAACAAAGGTACTCAAGTGCCCTCACACATAGAATGATTCCATATTCACCCATAATGGTTCAATAATTTAAAGCTCCGAAATCATATACAACACCCACACTCACAAAAATGAACACAATGCACGATTTCACCAATAGGTTTGCCCTTATTTTCCAATCAACAGTTGTTTCAGCTCACTCAAGATCAAAAAGGTCTTTTCAAGGCTTGTAACGGGGATGAGTGTAAAGGTATGGTCATTCAGTCTCAATGGCTTATATCCTCATGAAATGTAGTATGAACAACACTTCATTTCCTTCTCCTCATTAATCTCATTTATGCTCATAAGTCTCCCCATTATTCACTTTCCATCTACTTCCAGACACCCTATTTCTTTTGCAATTTCACAGCTTTATTTCAAAAACTTGTTTATTCTTTTTCTTTTTCAGTATTCTTTTCTTCTTCTATTATTTTTGTATAAAGGGTTTTGTTTGTATGGAGGGGTTCCCTATTTATAACAATCATAGCTTAAAGGGGGACTTCTTTGCATTTCTTGATTTACCTTCTCGTTTCACCACACCCCCAACTTAGGCTTTTGGCCTAAGTTGGCTATTCAAACTAACCACAAATCACGAGGATTGTGGGTAATGGATAATGAAAGGTTACAATTTGCATCAAGTGTCTTCCAAGAAAAAGGGTAAGACTGAAGGGGTGTTCAAGGAAAGATCACACACTCACAAGGTTGGCCACAAAAGAGGTATAATGTCAAATTGTTTTACTCTTGAAAGTTGCCTAAGATCATTTCAAGATATTGCATCACTTAGTCAACTGGACCAATGGGGAAAATTCTAGGTGTCATCACACATAGTTCACGGTAAGCTAATTACACTAGGCATTGGCACCAATATCAAACAAGACTCCACACTTTTGCTAGTGTGCAACGCTCATCACAAGATACTCAATTTGATAATCGGTTAGTCACAACGAGATGCAAAAAGTTCACATATTGCCTATGCAACTTTATTTGGCCTCATCATAGCCGCACATTCATTTTTCTTCGATTGAGAGCACTATTCAAGTCATCACTACTGATCATAACCGACACTCAAATTTGCGTAAAAACAACCACAACTAAACACAATCAAGAGGTGGCAAAGAAATGGGTCAAAGAGGGTTCAAGAACATAGATGAATTTACTGACCAAGTTTCACCCGCCACAAAAAGCATTAAACATTGTCCCCAATGTGATTAGAGAACAGACACTCCCGCAAATAAAACAAAGATAACAATAAAATCTAACAAATAATGATAAAATTCTACTGTGTAAACAGGCAGAGCAAGGTGACGAGGAATCTTCACTAAGTGCCTAGTTGACGAGGAAATAAACCAGTCACGGAATACTTTGGCGATGCACCCAATGATCTGCATATCGCCCTAAGTTTTAGTGGGCTGCACTCTAAAAAAGGGGCAAATTGGTGGAGATGCAGCAGGTCGCAGAACAGGTCAGTGAGGTGCAGAATTGACTTGGAACATCGTCAAATAATCATTGAGTTACGCGGTCAGCGCTAAAGTAAAAGGGCAAGAAAAATCGGGTCGCCTAATCGCATCGACGATTCACCAAATGGTAAAGGTTTCCCGCTGAATTTTCTAGTGTCTCAGCCCCATTTGTGAAATCCATAGGGCGGACTGTGTCGTGCTCGCCGAATGGGTTCGGCGATCCGCCAACAATATCTTTTTCTCGCACAAGATCCTGTGCCTGCAAAATAACACAAATTATTTAAAACACTAACACTTGGGTTGCCTCCCAAGAAGCGCCTTGTTTAATGTTGTGGCATGATGTGGAAATGCTCTTAAGCATGTTCCAGGTACACCACCTTAATTAGAGTAATCTCTTGGCACTCGCCATTGTAGAACTTCAAGCCTTGCCCATTCACCTTAAATACAGGTCATTCTTGATTCAACCTAGATGGCACTTTTTGTGAACACTCGTGTCACTCTAAATGGCACTGACCATTTGGACTTGAGCTTTCCCGGAAAAAGTATAAGTTGAGAGTTGTACAGTAATACCCAGTCTCCCACTCTGAACACCCTCTTAATTATTTTAGAATCATGCCATTTTTTCATCTTATCCTTGTAAAGGGCTGAGCTTTTGTAAGCCTTGAACCTGAATTCATCTAGCTCATTTAACTGTTGTACTCTCTCTTTTGATGTCTTGGCCCAATTAGATTTAGAGCTTTCAATGCCCACAATGCTTTGTGTTCTAATTCAACTGGTAGATGGCAAGATTTACCGAAAACAAGCTGATACATAGAAATACCAATAGGCATTTTGTATGCATTGCGATACGCCCATAGCGCGTCATTAAGCTTTCGAGACCAATCAGTCATGTTTGCATTCACTGTCTTGGCCAAGATGCTTTTGATCTCCCAGTTTGACACTTCAACTTGTCTGCTCATTTGGGGATGATACGGAGTAGCTACTTTGTGTTTCACTCTGTACTTACTTAATACGGCTGAGAACCACTTATTGCAAAAGTGGGATCCCCCATTACTAATGATAGCCCGAGGAGTACCGAATCTAGCAAAGATGTAGCGTTTCAGGAATTGAGCAACATTTTTCCTTTCATTGTTTGGAAGTGCAACAACCTCCACCCATTTGGAAACATAATCTACTGCAACCAAGCTATACTTATTCCCAAACGAACACACAAATGGGCCCATGAAATCTATTCCCCAAACATCAAATAACTCAACTTCTAAATAGGCGTAAGAGGCAACTCATGTCTTTTGGACACTCCACCTTGTTTCTGACATTGAGTTCACTTCTTAACAAACTCATAAGCATCTCTGTAGAGAGACGGACAGTAGTACCCACTTTTTAGAACTTTAACAGTTATACGTACACTACCATGGTGACCTCCAACCGGTGAAGCATGACATGCATGGAGAATATTAATAGCTTTTTCTTCCAGAACACATCTTCTAATGATATGGTCAGCACACTCTTTGAATAAATATGGTTCATCCTAAAAGTACTTTCTAACATCGAACAAGAACCTCTTTTGTTTGTTGCGTTTTTGCCCCAAGACAACACCTATTGTTGTGCCGCTCGCATCGCACATTACTTCGAAAGATTCTAACCAATCAGGACTAATGATGATCAGTATGGAAACCAATTTTTTTTTCAAGCACTTGAAAGCTACCATGCAAGCATCATCAAAGTGGAATTTCACCTCCTTCTCTAACAGTTTGCATAAAGGATGTGCAATCTTTGAGAAGTCCTTTGATGAACCTCCGGTAAAAATCGGTGCGTCCCAAGAAACTACGAACACCCTTTACCGAAAATGATGGTGGTAACTTCTCAATCACTTCAATCTTTTCTTTGTCAACCTCCAGCCCATTTTGTGACACTTTGTGACCAAGAACTATACCTTCTTTAACCATGAGATGACATTTTTCCCAATTTAGGACTAAATTTGTCTCCACAGATCTTTGGAGAACTTGTCCTAAGTGCTCTAAACATACCTCAAAAGTGTCACCCACAACCGAGTAGTCATCCATAAATACTTCCATTGAATCCACCACTATGTCAGCAAAAATAGATAACATAGAACATTGGAATGTAGTCGGAGCATTACATAATCCAAACGACATCCATTATAAAGCAAAAGTACCATATGGGGATATAAAAGTTGTTTTCTCTTGGTCTTCTGGAGCAATAGATATTTGGTTATAACTAGAATACCCAACAAAAAAGCAATACCAACCTCTCTCGGAAAGTCGGTCAAGCATTTGATCCATAAAGGGCATGGGAATGTGGTCCTTTTCAATCCATCAATTTAACTTCCCATAATCCATGCATACTCTGCACCTGGTCACCAGCCTCATAGATACAAGCTCCCCTTTTCATTTGGGACTACCGTGATGCCTCTTTTTTTTGGTACACATTGTACCAGACTTACTCACTTTGTATCTGCAATAGGGTAGATCACACCTGCGTCCAACCAATAGGGTTCAATCTCCGTTAATGTTCAACACTTGGCTTACAATCACTATCAAGCTGAATTTTGTGAGTGCAAATACCGGGGGGGATGCCCACTATGTCAGCGATAGTCCACCCTATAGCTTTGATATGCCTTCTCAACATCTGAAGGAGCAATTTTATCTACCAATCAAGCAAATCAGCTGCAATGATCACCGGTAAGGTTTTATTTTCCCCATATCGAACATGGGAGGGAAGTACTTTCAAATGTAGATTTGGTGGTTCTTCTATTGCTGGCTTTGCGGGAGGAATTTCTCAATTTTTTAAATCAATGTCAAACTTCAACGGAGTCTTTGAATACCCCCCAAACCTAATAGAGCCGCTACTACCTCTTTATAGCCTTGAATTTTGAACTCATCATAGTTAGCAAGCACGACTTCAAGTGGCTAACTCATACACATCAAATGGCTCACACTAGGCACTGCTTAATCAATAACATCAACAGTGGAGACCATGTGAATATCACTTGGGTGTTTCATTGACTTACACACATTAAAGGTTACTTCATCTTCATTCACCAAAACTTCAATTCTCCGCTCTCAACATCCACCAATGCTCTTTCGGTTGCCAATAATGGTCTTCCTAAAATGATGGGAATTTCCGCATTTATTTCACAATCGAGAATGAGAAAATCGGTTGGGAAAATAAATCGGTCAAGCTTTACCAATATGTCATATACTATCCCCACAGGACGTTTAATTGATATGTCCGCCATCAAGAGTCTCATTGTTGTTGCTTTTGGTTACCCCAACACAAGTTGTTTATAGATCGCATATGGCATTATGTTGATGCTTTCTCCCAAATCTCATAGGGCTTTAGCAAATTAGAACATGTCGATGGTACAAGGGATGGTGAATGCTCCAGGATCTTCTCTCTTTTTGATCAGCTCCTTAGTCATAATTGCAGTACAACTATAGGAGACTTTGATTGTCTCAAAATCCAAACTCCTTTTCTTTGTGACAAACTCCTTCTTAATCTAGGCATACCCTGGCATTTCCAACAATGCTTCCACTAGAGGGAGATTAATTGACAATGTCTTGAACACACATAAAAACTTCTTGAACTTCTCATCCTCATTCTTCTTCTTTAGACGATGAGGAAATAGAGGGGATACTTTGGGTAAAATTGTATAAGTTTTGGGCTTTGATTGTGTTTCTCCATGTCCTTTTGTGGTCCTTTGGCAATGCTTTGATGGATAGGTGCATCTTCTTCCTCCATCCCTTTGTCTTGTTCATACATTTGAGCTTCTTCATTTCCCATCACATCACCTATTGCTACTTTTCCACTTCAGGTAACCACAACCAGCTCTCTATCATCATCCTTCATTATCATATTTGGTTTCAATTGTGCTGAAAGTGAACTCAACTGACCTTCAAGTATCATGATTGCGTCTGTGTGAGAGTTAACCTTATTGTTCAATGATGAAAAGTCGGATTTTATCCCTTTTAACAAGTCATCTGAACCTTCAACTTTATCAAGGATGCGTGACAGCAAATCATTCACCCGTGGACTACATGCACTCCCTCTCGATTTTGGGCTCTTACTTGAGTGAGTGTGGTCATCTTCATGGTCCTCCTCCCTTTTCCAATAGTCACTTTGCTCGACCCAATCTTGATAGTATCTTCTTTGTTCTTCCCTCTTGTGATATTTCCAACCTTGATTCTCGCCCTGTTGTAAATAGCGTGGGTGGAAACCCTCCTCGTATCTCTTCGAGTTCCAACCTTGATTCACCCCCATCTTTGAAAAACTGGAGGAAGAACCCTCCTCTACTAGAAACACTTCACTTGCCCCCTTGGGCTTTTCCACATACTCCATCATATGCTCTTGTAATAGTTCCATTTGGGTTAACATCTTCTTGATGTTTTCATCACTCTATGTTTCCTTATCAAGTTGTTCTTGTGTTATTCTAAAACAAAAAGGTAGACTTGATCCTCTTGAGTCTACCAAGCTTGATTTATTTTCGTCATTTCATCAAGAAGAAAAGAAGCCATTTCAAACGATTGCAATATTATTCCCCCTCGTACCAATTGATCAGCTACTCCTCTATTAACCGAATCAAGATTCCGGTAAAAATATAGGAGTAGCAAATAGTTTGGTAGCCTGTGAGTTGGGCATTTAAGTAAGAGTTTCTTAAACCTCACCCACATTTCATGGATGGGTTCACCCTCCCATCGCTTGAAACCTTGAATGTCGTCTCTAAGTTTCATCAACCTTGATAGGGGGAAAGAATCTTGCATTGAATGCTATAATTAGCTCGTCCCATGATGTGATGGAATTGTTTGGTAACTCGGCCAACCACTTGCTAGCCTCCCCCGTTAAAGATAGTTGAAATAACCAAAGCCGGATTGACTCTTGAGAGACATTCTTGAATGAAAATGGGTTGCACACCTCTATAAAATTTCTTACATGCTCATGCGGGTCATCGTATTCTAGCCTTCCATAGAGTCCCCTCATTTTTAGGAGATGAAAATTCGTGCTAGTCACTTCAAATATTTCATTCCCATCAGCTTGTGGTATGCAAATTGCACCCATTTCACCTGCATGAGATAGGCTGTAAACAGTATTGATATCATCGATGCCGTCCCGATGACTTGCTTGACTACCATTCACCTCTTCTTCACTCATTTTTACTTCTATGTCGCCCAATCAACACTACATAATGCAGCCTAAGACAATTCAACTACAGCCAACAAATTCACAAATCAAATCTTCAATCATAGAATACTAAGTAATGTTATTCCCCAGTAGCGACGTCATTTTTATTAACATTTCGAAGACACTTCATCCAATTCTAAGTGTCAACGATCGCTAGTCAGTATAATAACCCAACTAAATGACGTGGGGTCAATCCTAATCCTAAAGAGAGTAGCTTGTCCTCCAAATTCAGTTATAGAAGTGTGACAACAATTTCTTCAATTGAACACTTGCTACATCTTTTTTGTTTAAGCTTCAAATTTCGGGTTATAATTATCACTCCAATTCAATACTTAACACGAAATGATCAAATAGTGAGGTAACACTTGGTGAATTGACCAACCAATTCCTGAATTCAACTTAGTGGATGAATATTGATGCTCACAATAGGATAAATTGTCGTGGGTAGGTTAGACTATATGTAAAGTAATTTTCTCTCTAACAATTACCATATCTTTGTCGAATTCTCTCGTACATCAACACTAGACGTAAGATGCCCAGCCCTTGTCCTCATCAAATCTACTCTCTCGAGCTAGATACAAAGTATAGATTCCATGTTTCACTTTCTCAAGCTGAAATCATGGTGACCCACTATTAAGGATGCTAAATTTGCTACTTTGGCTTTGCATTTCTTTCTCAAGCAAGCACAAAACACTGAACTTGTTACCCTAATCATGCAAGATGATCTCAAAATGCATTAGCAGTTTAGACCCACTTCAACTTAACACCATTATTTGCAAATCAATGACTCCCACTTAGGAAAACTCAACAATTGGTCACATAGACCAAACCCCAAGGAGAGGGTTTTAGCCATTCATAGCAAAAAGAGGAAAATCAACATCTGCCATGTTTTCCATAGCTGGGTAAAAATGAATTGAAAGTTAAAGTTAACTAAAAATCTTCTCTAATACAAAATTTCAATTATTAACTTTACTAAAATCACTTTCAATCCACAATGGTAGTGTTTCCACTCTCAATCTTGTGTTCCTCTTGTTTAAGAATGCTTTCTCTCTCTAGTAAAATTCAATTTATGCAAGTCTGATGTGTGACTATTTAAGACCAATCGGCGAGGTAAGTCGAGCTTCACCGATAGTTCAGTGACTCACCAATTTTGCTTCCTCTCGCCTTCTTTTTTAAATTCTTCTTAGTCTAGCCACTGTAATTTTAGGCGATCCAGATCAGGATCACTGAGTGGCTCTGCGAATCGCCCTTTCTCCTTTTATCTCTCCCATAAACACTTGTTTGGATCTTCATTAGCACTTTTGGCGACCTGGTCATCCATCGCCGAAGCGATCGACGACACGTCGAATGTAACTACTACTCGCTTTAGTTAGCTCTAATTTAGCCTCATCATTCTGTAAGTTTAGGAGGTGGAGTGGTAACTTGGTGAGTCGCGGAGTGGCATCGGCGATCATCACGCCTGTTTTTCCCTTGTCTTTTTCGCTTGTGTTGTCTCTATTTCCCATTTCTGTCCTATCTTTGTTCCTCAATCCATGTACATGAAAATCAAGGGTTTTGCATTAGTTATTTGCACAAAATAAGCATTTGAGGAAACTAAATCATTGTGAATAAAGCCCTAAATGAGTCCAAGCTTTGGACTCATCACATACTGAGGACTAAACTTCTCTTTCTTATCGAACCTCATTACACCTTTCATAGGTGATATTTACAAATAGACCCAATCATTAACACCAAACTTAAGATTTCTTCTTCCAACATCGGCATATGACTTTTGTCGACTTTGGGCCGTTTTTAAGCTTTCTTTAATAAGTTGAACTTTCTCCATCCCCTCATTTACCAATTCAGAGCCTATCAAATCGACTTAACCCACTTCAGACAAACCTATGGGAGATATACACCTCCTACCATACAATACCTCAAATGGAGCCATACAAATACTTGATTGATAACTATTATTATATGCAAACTCAATCATTGGCAAACGGTCATCCCAATTACCTTTGAAATCAATTTCACAAGCTCTCAACATATCTTTCAAAGTTTGGATAGTACACTCCGCTTATCCATTGGTTTGTGGATATAAGGTCGTACTAAGCTTAACACGAGTAACAAGACATTTTTGAAAAGATCTCCAAAACTGAGAATTGAATTAGGTACCACAATCAGAGATAGTGGATGAAGGCACTCCATGCAAATTTACCATTTCACTTAAGTAAAACTTAGCAGAATCCTCCGCCGAATAAGAAATCTTGACGGGAATGAAATTAGTTGATTTCGTCTTTCGATCTACTATAATCCAAATCAAGTCGTGTTGTCGCTAGGTGTGAGGAAAGCCAACGATGAAGTCCATATTCAAATCTTCCCACTTCCATGTAGGAATACTTATATCTTGGGACAAACCTCTTGGTTTCTGATGTTCAAATTTCACTTGTTGACAATTGGGACACTTAGCCACCAATTCTGCAATGTCCTTCTTAATCCAATTCCACCAAAAGATCTCCCATAAATCATAATATATCTTTGTGGCTCCAAGGTGAATGCAATTTTGGGAACTATGGGCTTCTGACAAGATATGTTCCATCATGTCATCAATGTTAGGAACACACAAACGATCTTAATATCTAAGTACTCCATCTCCCCATTGGGAGAAAGCCACTATGGATATTTTAAGAAACGCTTCCTTCAATTCAACCAAAGTCGGATCAAGACCTTGCTTGGCTTTGACATATGACACAAAAGATGATTTTGAACCATTGTGAACTATAACACCACTCTTGGTAGAGTCCACTAATCGAAAACCCAATTGGGCCAATCTATGAACATCTTAGACCATCTCCTTTTTTATGGTCCTCAACATGAGAAACACTTATCATAGTTAGTCGACAAAGAGCATTCACTACCACGTTCACCTTTTTGGGGTGAAAGAGAACACTCATATCATAATCCTTCAATAACTCAAGCCACCTTCTTTGGCGAAGATTTAGATCCTTCTTTTTAAACACATATTGCAAACTCTTATGGTCAGTAAAGACATCCACATCAACACCATACAAATAATGCCTCCAAATCCTTAAGGAAAAAACAACCGCTGCTAGTTCAAGGTCATGGGTAGGATAATTATTCTCATGGATCTTAAGTGGCCTTGAAGCATAGGAAATGACTTTCCCATTTTGCATAAGACACACCCTAGCCCAATCATCGAGGCATCACAATAAACAACAAAACCACCAGTCCCTTCTGGTAAAGTCAACATCGAAGCGGAAGTAATTTTATCTTTCAATTCCTGAAAACTCTTTTCGTATGATTCGGACCATACAAACTTAGCCTTCTTTTGAGTAAATGTTGTCCATGGAGAGGCAATAGATGAAAACCCCTCAACGAACCTTCTGTAGTAACCAGCCAAACCCAAGAAATTTCTAATATCGGAAGGGGATACAGGTCTAGGCCAACTCTTGACCGCAGCCGTATTCTTAGGATCTATCTAAATACCCTTACTTTAAACAATATTACCAAGACATGACACAAACCTTAACCAAAACACACATTTGCTAAACTTACAAAGAGTTGTTGGTCCTTGAGAACTTGCAACACAATCCTCAAATGATCAATGTGTTCACCCTCACTTCTCGAATAGGAATACAATCACAAACATGTCAAGGTATTGTCTAAACACCCCATTCACCAAATCCATAAATTCCTCCGGAGCATTAGTCAAGCCAAACGACATTGCCAAAAACACATAACGACCATATCGAGTTCAAAAATCCATCGTCGAAAAGTGTCATCTTCATTCAACCTCAATTCGTGACAACCCGTCCGAAGGTCAATCTTGGAAAAGTAATTTTCTCTTTGAAGTTGGTCAAACAAGTCATATATCCTTGAGAGAGGATACTTATTTTTAACGTTAACCTTGTTCAACTACCCATAATTAATGCACATACGAAGAGAACCATCCTTATTTCTAACAAACAAGACTGAAGCACCCCATGGAGAGATACATAGTCGGATGAAACCCTTATCCAACAAATCTATCAATTGTTCCTTCAACTCCTTTAGTTCTATCAGAGCAATTCAGTAAGAAGGAATAGATATAGGTTACATATTTTGGAGAAGGTAGATACCAAAATCTATTTCCTTTTCACGAGGAATACCGGGTAAATCATCTGGGAACACTTTCAAAAACTCCTTTATAATGGGGACTGACTCAAGAGTAGGTGTTTTAGAATCTACATCCCTCACACTAACTAGATGATATATGCAGCCCTTAGAAATCATCTTTCTAGCATTAAGACAAGAAACAAACTGACCCTTAGGCATAGAATTTCCCCTTTCCAATTTAAAACATACTCATTCGAGAACTAAAACTTGACTACATGAGTTCTACAATAGATAGAAGCATAACATGAGTGCAGCCAATCAATACAAAGGATAACACCTAAATCTAGCATACCAAGCTCCACCAAATCAACAAGAGTAACTCTATAGGACATATTCTATAGACCCTCATAGACAGATTAGAATCACCAACAAGAGTAGAGAGTGATGATTCCAAGATTTTGACTCAGTTAGGGCTTTTTTTCATAGTTTAAGTGTCCTCAAATGGGCAATCTATGCTCTAAACTGATGTGAAAGTGTTGATTTTCAGTAATGAAGGCAAAGGAGCAAGGCAAAGACATTATCGGGCAAAAAAAAGTGGAAAAGCTTAAGAAGTTGAAGGAAGGCAATCCTTGTGATCGCCAAGACCACTCAGTGAACCGTTGAGTAGATCTTTGGCTCACCTAAAGTTACAGTGTACCAACCCTGGGGAAGAACCTACTTGGCGACAGAAATGGACAGTCGGCAGATCGCCTAGCGGCACGACGACAACAACCTTGATCGCCTAAAGTCACATAACCATGAAGTCTAATAGCCAATTCAAACTGATGATGGATTGTACTGAAGGGCTAATCGCTGACTGGGTTGGCGAGGCGCGACTTACTCAACCCAATGGCCCTGAAGGCCAAAATCTGGGAAACTATAAATTGAAATTTCAAAAAGAAGAGTTAGGAGTTCTGATTCCACAAGCCTTAGATTTTTTTTGTTTTCTTTGAGTTCCTATTGTACACTTTGAAGCTTTGGAGAGATAGTTTTGAGGAATTGCAGTTGGGTATTTGAACTAATTCAGTTTGGAGCATTTTAGAGACTTGTAACTTTTACCCAGCTCATGGCTAATATAGTTTGTAATTGTTTCTCTCTTTTTATGATGTGTAGTTGAAACCCTAATTATTGGGGTGTCATCATGTGATTATAGGTTTAATTAGCTTATGGGTATTGTTGTTTACTGATTTAAATGATTTATTGAAGTGGCTTTAATCGATAGTTGTGTATTAATCTATGAATTGTAGTTGCAAATGCAATTCTAACTTAGAGTTCTGGGCTTTCTTGAGAAAGAGGTTTTAGAACTAAGGTGTTTGATTAATGAATGTTGTTATTGGGTTGATATGTTAGTTCAGCTCAAGAGAGTGAATCCTAAGCTTGATTCTACCAATCTAGCTCAAGGGAGTAGATAACTTAAGGTTTTGGGTTGTTCTTATTGTTAAGCTTGTCGAGGTTCGAGAGAACTCACTTGAATCGTAATAGTTTATTGAGAGAAAGCTATTGCACCTATAGTCTAGCTTACCTACTGAGATTTTGCAATCGTTAGTAAATTTCAATTACCCATATAGTGAAATTAGCCTATAATTCAACACATCCCAAGAATTCCTCTCTACATTGTTGATTCCCCTCTTTTCGTATTCGTTTTAGGTTCTAATTAACAAACCAATCCCCCCATCTGACATTTGTTGTCACCCTTTTTATTTTTTTTAAATGTTTGGGATAATTTATATTCCTACCACCAATTAGACTACATTTGTAACTTCGTAATAGAATTCAAACTTGTACCGCTCCATGTGGGTTTGACCCAACTCTTCATTAGGTTTTATACTAGATAACGATCGCCTACACCTAGTATTGGATGAGGTGTAGTTGCGTGTTTATCAGAGATATAAAAGGGATCTAACAACACATCCAAAATAATATCAAACCTCATAGCCACATATGGAGTCACAAAAGACAAGGTAGCACTGGGGTCAAATAAAGCATAAGAATCAAGTCGGAAGACTTTCAACATACCGGTAACCACATTTGGATAACCCTCTTGTTCACCATGAGTCTAAAGTACATTGAATCTATTTTGTTTAAGATAATTTGAACCCAAACCACTAGGACTAGATGAAGGATTAGGTTGAGCCTTTCGACGATTATCTCCATCATTCTTAGCAACTGAAGGACGATTTCTTATCTTGTGTTTCATCTTACCACAACAAAAAAAAACATTGGAACTTGCTAGACACTTGCCCTCATGCTTCCTTCCACACTTAGCACAAGTAAGCAATAAGGACCTACTACCACTTCGTCCTTGAGGCTTAGGGTTAGACACCCTATCTTTGTTGAATTTAAGAGGAGCATTAGACTAAGCTTAGCCAGAAAACCTTTGTCGGAACTTAGAACGACCATGTCCATCAGACCTTCAATGAGAGAGGTTACCATTACCAGTCTTAGCCCGCTTTGCCTCCCTAGACTTTTCTTGAAGTTTCTCCTTGTCAATTTGTTGAGCATGAACCATGAGATGAGAAATGTCCATATCATTAATAAGCATGGTGGTAAGACATTCCTTAACCACCACTTAGTACACACCCGAAATAAACTTACTCATCCTTGCCCTAGGATCGACAATCATAGTAGGAGCATATCGAGACAATTATGTGAACTTCAAAACATATTCCTTCATACTCATACTTCCTTGGCGAATGTTGATGAATTCAAGAACCTTTGCCTCCCTCATCTCAAAGGGAAAGAACCTATCAAGGAACAAAACTTTGATTTTTTTCAATCGAGAGGACCCGCATCTTCCGCCCTCCCTTATTTACATTGGTTGTACCATATTTGAGAAACAGCCTTAAGTTTACAAGCAGCCAACTCCTCCTTTTCCACATGCTCCACTCAGATGATTATCAACACCTTATAAACCTCATCAATGAACTCTTGAGGGTCTTCCACAACCTTAGAACCATGAAACTCTAGAGGATTCATTCTAGTGATGTCCCTCACTCTAGATGCCATCGTACCCACATTTGGATTCACGGGGACCGACACCTCGCTATTATCTTGTGACATCATGGCTTTGTCAAACATTTAAAAATCATCCCTAAACTCTGCATTTGTAACTTGCTCGGCCAAAGGATCGATCGGAACTTGGGGAGCTTAAGGAGGAGCCATTTTATTCGCATTATCTCTGACATTTCTCCTAGCATATGCTCCTCGAGTAGCCATATACTCTAAAGCATTAAATAAGGATTATGAGGGAGACCTTATAGAGTTAAACGTTATCGCACGACTTTAGAGTAATGAAAGAAGTGGATTTTCCAAAATATATTGTAGCCTCTCATTCATAAATGTGTCGCGCTTCACACTCATGAACAAGACTCTACTAGACGTGTCTTATGAGTCTTCCTAGGAACTTTCTAAGCCTTGTGCTCTGACACATAGTTTGTCACCACCCAAGGTAGCTCCTATGCGTAACATGGCATATAAGACCCCGGGAAGCCCCATAAAAGCCATTTAGCTTTCATCAAACAAAAAAATATAGCAAAGAGATTGAAAGATAGTTGCAATATAAGAAAGTTTCATAAAGCATAACGAAAATCTAAACAACGTCTCAAAGCTATCTAGTACATAAGAATGAATCTGGGTGAAGCCTATACATCATGTTCCAAACTAAAAGTAAGGAAAGTCTGAAAAAAATAAATGTCTAGTCCTCAAAGCATGAGGACTTACCAAAGCTCAAATTTTTTTCAACAAACTCTAACGATGAAACTGGAACCTTGACAGTCGGATCCTAAATTTGGGGAAATGTAGGCAAAAGTATTTGTTAGTTCAAAATATATACCAAGTATGATAGCCATGCATACAACATTTGAAACATACTTAAAAGAGATACGTTCATGAACTGCAATGACCAATAGAAAACATGAGATAAAGAGTTAGAAAACATGAGTCATAAAACATGGTCAATGCACAATGTCATCATCTTAAGCATAAATGAGATACTTCTTTGAAGTAACCTTAGTTCATTATAATGTGCTTGTGGGAAGTAGCCTTAACCGACATATAAGACCATGAGAGCTATTATCATGGAATCCAGTGTCTGCCCCACACTGAAAAGGGGTTGTCCTCCTTTCCAAAGTAAGGACCATGAACTTTTAGCTTATGTGGAGATAGCTAATGTCTATCTAGACACTCCTATGTTGGCACATAGTTTATGGGACATTGGTAATCTCCACTTGTCCACTCAATTCTAGGATTAACTTCCACATGATAGTTCTTATTTATATTCATCTTATCTCTTAAAGGAACATGGGTAATATCCTCTTGTCATTACATGGGTAGTCTCCTCTTGCCTCAACATTAGAAAGCTCTTTAACATTGGTTCATTTTAGGTGAGAAATGCTTTCGACCTTAAGAACCCTTATCATGTGAGAAAACCTTTTACAATTCATGCTTACATGTTTATATGAGAAATCCTTTCAACAACACAACAATCAATAACATCAATAACATCATTGATACTTCATTATCCAGCATCCTTAAAACATTTACAAATATTTCACGACAACATGCTTTATTTCATAAACTTTGCCTTCACAATACAAAACCCACATTATATAATCATAACTTGGAAAACATGGGATTACATGGGTTCACCATAAAAATATGAGATTTACTCAATTCATGCATAAGGGATCATAATTCAATCAATTAATTCAATAATTAATAGAACCCATCACATATAAGAAAAACCCTAACTCAATTGGTGAATTCTAACTTTGACAATTAGAGAAGTTGGGAACTCCATGGATGAAAACTATCATACATGAATGGAAAAAGCTTGACTTCAATGGTGGAATTGGAGACTTGGCTTGAAACCCTAGGTTGATCATTTCTTCTTCAAGATTTCTAGAGAGAGAAATATTTTGAGAGGAAGACTTGTTCTTCTTTTCTAAATTTGAAAAAAAAAAATCAATTGGGGAAATTTGGGGGTTAAAACACTATTATAGGGGTTTTGGTGAAGGGTAAAATGACATAGTATTAGGCTAGAATAATTAGGAAAAGAACCAAAAGCCCATGAAAATAATAACTGCCGACCCAGACAATTGCCCGACTGACAGTCTATTGGTCAGAACAGGGACTGTCCTATAAGGTTGTCATGTGGATCAGAGGTTAGGTTCTGAGGCCTTGATCGATGTACCCCCATCGATAGACCATGCTCCAATCAATGGTCAGTTGATCCCGACTATGGATTTTGACTTTTGATCCTATGTTTTTCTCTATGTATGAGGCTCACCTACGAGACATATCTATGACTCGTAATACAGATGACAGACCATCCTAGTGATCCATTGAAAAAGTACTAGAAATTTACATTTCTGGAGAGTAGGGATGGCCAACCACGGGCCTACCTACGGTTCGTATGTCGGACGACGGACGGTCAGTGGCGTCCGTCGGTCTGGAACCCAATTTCTGAAAGACTGAATTTTTTACTCTTTTTGAATACAAGGTGTTACATCTTTCAATTGACTCGGGTACGACGCCCTATACGAAATACTATTGGTTGGCTCGTATACCACTTTTGGTATGAGATATTGTTGATTGGATCAAGGACCGCACTTGGTATGGGATACTATTAATTGACTTGGGTACCATGCTTGGTATATAGTTGACTGTTATTTTGTATGTTGGTTCCATGAGTGAACTGGGTTTACCTCTTCGTATTATGCTTGTTACATGTTTTTCTATGAGTGGCTAGGGTTTGTGTTTAAATGTTGGGATGGTTCTTGTAAGATCAATATTTCATATTAAACATTAATCAGGTATAACTTGTTGTACTTTTTTTTATCATGTGGGACAATATTCATGTAAATATTAGTTCAAGATTTTGATGACTAATAGTCTTATTGTGTCACACCCCAACCCTAGGTGAGGCAGACAAGCACCATATGAACACATGCCTTCCTAGTGACCTATGACGAGAAAGTGAACTACTATGCATATAGATTTACTAATGAGAAAATACATATATAACACACGTTGACTAGCTTAACCAAAAAATGTGACAAGTAAAACCATGAATACAAATGATAGCTTTTAAATGTCTACAAATCCTCCACTTGAATCCATGACTGTATCACTATCAAAATACGCATAGTAAAGACTAGGCAAAGCCCTGAATGAACCTGGAGCTCACCAACAACCGCTGAGTATCATGTGCTTTTATTAGGGAGATCTACTAGTTGAGTACATGTACCTGCATCATGAAATGCAGCGTCCCCAATAAGGGACGTCAGTACCAAAGAATGTACTGAATATGTAAGGCATAATACAACCAAATTTAAAATGAGAGCTCAAGTGAAACCATATAAAAATAGATAAGGACTAGAGACCACCTCTGTTTATACTGGTGCAATCATGTATGTTACATTCTTTTCTTTACTTTTCTGTGCATTATAATCTTTATAAGGCATATGATACAAATGACCAACTGATTAGTGGTAGAAAAGGATGACCCATGCTAGGCATTTTAACCCATGGGATGCGGTCCTAATAAATATACAAATCGGAATCAACCCATGCTAGGCTTTTAGACCATGGGCTGCTACCCATAATAAAATAGATTGGGATCAGCCCATGCTAGGTATTACCACCCATGAGATGCCACCCTTAAGTATTAAAATTTGGATCGGCCCATGCTAGGTCTTTTAACCACTGAGCTGCCACCCATAATAATATAGATTAATTTTACCTTGGCTCTTTAATCTTTGGGATTGTTGTTTTGATGTTCACAACTCTTTAGAGATTGTTGTTTTGGTTGTCATAGCGCTATTCAACTTTGTGACAGTAAAATATAATAGGAGACATATGAATATGGACTTAAGATAATAACAATGACATGGAAAGCAATTGTGACACAAACGTAATACTTAGTAGCTTATATGACTCAATAAGTATTTTGACATCTCAAATTGAAGCACATATTAAGTGAAGACATTTCACATTCACCCAAGAGATATGAACTCTATATGACAACCAAATACATACTAACTAATATAAAATAGAAGGTATACATTGAACGTGGAACCAAGGAAGCACATGGGAAGATTCAACTTAGGGACGGATACATATTCCAAGTACTTACATATACAATGTACAATAGAGCAAGTATGGATCTTGTGAGGTAGCATTATAGTCTTCCACAATGGGAGTGATTACCAATAAAGGGAACATGTACACTTCAAAAGATGACTTATATGATGAGTAGACAATTGAAGCAAGTTGGCAAGATATGGGCAGATCGTATATCCAACATATAAACATAAGTACCATGTGTAATCTAGGATCATTTTGATTTATATACGAGGAATACGTGCCAAAGGTTAGCACTTAGACGATGAAACGACTTTAAACCTTGCATGCTGACAATTGGTAGAGTAAGCATGTAAATCTAGTAATAACTCATATTAGAGTACTCACTTTAACGCTCTAGAGTGTAAGAATGAGATAATTAGCTATATTGGTGATATTATACTGCCACTTTGGATCATTCACTACCAATGGCACTTAGAAAGCTTACTTTGTAATACAAGTGTTGGATTCATGCCAAAGAAATACTAAATCGAATAGCCTTACATACCTTGCTGCACAACTTTGGATATTACAATGAGTTAACCATCTTCCTTTAAGATTATTTATCTACAATGGAGTAAATAATAAAACTACCATTAGTAGCTGATCAACAAGTTTGGGCTACTTGATCAAGACCAAAACAATAATTGGCAATAAATCTATACTTGATCCCATCAAGGGTGGTCTTCCCACCCATTCTCATCTAAGTTTTTTATATACTATACATACTTCTTATAAGGTCATCCGAAACTCCTTGGGCTTCATCATGTTTGGAAAATAGTATACAAAGGGATGGCAGAAAATCAACTCATGCAATACTTAATTAAGTGTTGTATATCTACACTTTCAATGTTCTATCCTCTAACGAGTTCCCACGACTTCTCTGTACATATCCAGAAATCGAAAGGTTTTTACCCAAAACTCCGCTCATCTTCAAGAGCAAAGACCGGAGAACAGTAAGAGCTGATTTGCCTCAATTAGGCTTTTGACGGAGCGGAGAAGCAACCGCGACACTTCCTTACTGGATCTCGCTTGTGGCCACCTAAACGGTAGGTAGGCGGCGGATGTGTGAAATTTGGAGTTGAATATCTATGTCCCAGGATGGACATAAAAGATTAATAATGAAAGATGAGGAAGGGTATACTCTGTAGTGGTGGACAAGTTGCTTCCCTTTCTGTGCTTTTATGCTGGCCTCTTCGACCTTTCTTGGGTTCACTAGAAATGTCATCAAAGCTCTCCCTTCCTATCCGACCTAAGGCAGCCATCAAACCCTGTGACTTTCTTAGCCTATTTCTAAAGGGCGAATTGATCAACTTGCATGTGTTAAGCATACGACTAAAGTAGCAACAAAGCACTCTCCGAAGGCATGGAATGTCACATTTTTTGGTCAGAATATCCACAGTAATGTCTCTGTTAGATTCTCCGCTAAAGACTAGAGTAGGCCCCAAAGAGATGTTGACATCTGGGTTCACTGATCTTGAAAAACTAACGGATATAAGGTCGATAGCTTGCTTTCTCGTGACATTCCCTCATTTTACAATACACAAAACAGTCCCTAAGCATCACAATGTGGAAATAGCAATATGAAATAACGAATTCCGATCAACATCCCGTGAGTTCCAACTAACATTACATTTAATATTCTCAAAACGAGCTCACAATCAAAATTTAAGGGGACTCCACTCCATGGCTCTCCCAACCAGCACATCCTTCCTGAACATTTACCAAGCTCACACCGTATAGAGGCAACGCTCCCCAGTTCATTAACATATACAAACTTTCACAAATAATGCAAGAAGAAGAGAGGGATGAAAATTTCCATAGCTTACCTTACTGGACAGAAACCTCACTTGCTAAGACTTGGATTCTTCAAGGTTTAGGTTGTCCTATCCCCTTTACCTTGATGTGAAATCATATTATTCACTTGAATTCCTTGAGATGGGAGATGTTCTACCAACTTGTACTTTAAAAACAAAGGGTTTGCTTCAGATTTTAATGGTGAAGCTATAGACCAGAACTCTTGGAGCTTCTATCACTTTCCTTGGGAGTAATTTTCTGGAGAATAAGTGATGAAGGAGATATGATAAGCCTGAGTGCTTTAGATGGTCCCTTTTGGATGTTTTGACTTAATAAATTGGAGAAATAATATGGTCCTTTACTTTAAGCAAGCAGGTGGATCACCTCCTTAATTTCTACCACAAGTTTTAAGTAGGTGCATCACCTACTTGCCCTTTTCACTTAAAATGCAGTCCACTTATTCTAAGTAGGTGCACCACCTACTTTCCCTTTCCACATAAAATGTAGTCCACTAATTCTAAGTAAGTGCATCACCTACTTGCCCTTTTCACTTAAAATGCAGTCCACTAATTCTAAGTAGGTGCATCACCTACTTGTCTCCTACTAGCATAGTTTTGTCAAGAAAGCAACTCACTTATTTTACACCATTTTCCCAATCTTATTTTCTTTACAAGACCGTAACACTAACACACACTTTAAACCTTTTACTTTTACATCAAGTAACACGGTTTACTATCTCGAGTTTGAAATTTCTTCAGTTCACTTAGTCATATATGTGTTGGAAGGAATATGGTGTTACAACTTTTTGGAAGAAATATGGTGTTACAACTTTAAACCTATTCTTTTGTCACTAGTTGCATTGGAAACCGAGTCCATAACAATACCACAAGGCAATTCATAGGCGTCATATAAATAAAACTAGTGCACGTAGAATACGTGGTGTTACATATTGTATTACTGATTCGGTTGATAATGTGTTCTATAGTGTTACTATAATTTAGTTATGTATTTACGTTCATATCATTGGAACTGGCTGATGATCCTACCAGTACACTATGGTTTGTGTACTAATAGTACACTTTCTCTTTCTTTGTTGAGTAAAAAGCATATTCAGGTGGATTCTTTGCGACCGCAACTCTGAGTCCCTTGATAATAGAATGCAAGGGTGAGGTTATACCACCCCAGAAACTAGTAGGCTAAACTAGAGCTTGATGTTAGGGTTAGAACCATGAATGTACCTCCTCGTACCTAAAAAAATATAGGGTTTCGTGTTAGAACTTCAAGGTACGACCCCCAAGGACCAACCATGGGTCCTTGAGGAGGGCATCAAAACTATGCCTGGGCTGTGACCTACGAGGGGCAATTCACGCCCCGTAGGCCCCCCTACACCTCATGGGTGATGGGGCGTAGGTCAAACCCGACCCACGCTTCACCAACACAGGTTGTGGGTCCAACCATGGTCCGTCTGTGGGGAGTCGTGGGTGGTGACCAGGAACGGTTTTTGTGAGTTAGTTAAGGTGTACTTTGGGATTTTCCATTTTTACTTAATACTAAGTAACTTCATTTTACACTAAATTAGTCTAACTATATAATGATTTAAGACCCCTAAATTAAGTCATCTTCCTCATAATTCTAAAATCCCAAATCAAAACCATTTTTTCCGCAAAATTCTCTATTTAGAACTTCAAGGGAAAGGAAGAAGAAAGTGGAAGTTAAGGTTGAAGGAGAAATATTTTTACACAAATTCGTAGGGATTCATAGATAAGGTATGGTAGTCCTTCACCCATGGAGTCCCTCCAAACTCAATTCCAAAACTAGAAATTCCCCAAAATTTAGGGTTTTACTCCAAGTCATGGATTCCTTTCTAAAAATGATTCTAATGATTTAATTACTGTATATTATGATTTAATTGATAATTTATAATTGTTTTTATGTTGAAACCCCCAAGAATCCAAGAAATACCCATATTCCCAATTTATGACCTTGTGATTTGGGTGAATTGATGAAAGAAGGATATTATGAGATTATGCTTGTAGTACTTGAGCTATTTGAATTATGTTATTATATATGTATAATGCATTAATTCTAGATGTGTTGATTGAGATGATCTTTGAGCTTTGTAAAGGCAAGATATGATATGATGCATGAATTATGAAGGTTATGTATATGCTTTAAGAACATTTTGAGAGTGAAGGGTCTATGATTATGATAATGTTGTTGTGTTGATTGAAAGGATATTATCATGAACACATAATGAACATGATATGAAAGGTTTTCTCATAATATGATGATTCTAAGGTTGAAAGGCAACTGTCACCTAATTGAGTCTTATGTACATGAAGACATGGATGGTGAAAAGTTATTCTCACACATGATCTATTTAACTATTCTATTGAAACAAGTTATGACTTAAGAACTACTCCATGGGATAAATTCTTAGCACCAAGTGGATATTGTTCTGAGATGGAAGCTCCTTTGTCAGAAAGGACGGGTTTATAGAAGCAATCTCTTGAGATTGAAGCTCCTCCATCAGAAAGGGCAGGTTTCTAGTAGAAATATCTCTATCACATAAACTATGTACCCCCATAGGTCTTTAGCTAGTGGATCCACCTAAAAGCTAACAAACCATAGTCTTACCTTAGACAAGTAGGACAACCTTTTTTTCAGTTTGGGTAACACCAGATTCCATGTTAATCTCACATGGTCTATGTCGGTTAAGGATTATTCCCATTATAGCAACTATATGAACAAGAACATGAATTATGAACTATGGTTACTCAAGAAGCTTTACTTAGAATGGTTGGGATTATGGGATCTTATTCATGCATTGCACAAGTAGACTTTGAGGGTACTTATGATATGTTTCTCTTATGATATGAAGATCTATGTAATGAACATGCTTATGACATATGCTTTTCCATTATCTGTGAAATGATGTTTTAACTTAGTAAATTGCATGCATTCAACTAAAGTGTCCCTTTTAGCATGCTTTCAAGGTTTTTATGCATGACTATCATACATAGTGCATTCTTGTACTAACCCATATTATTCCTATGCTTTTCCCAAGTGTAGGGTCCGGTTCTTAAGGCAGTAATCATTGGTTCAAACTTGGATTCGACTATTCTCTTAGCTTGTGGTGAGTCCTCATGAGTTGAGGATGGATGTTTAATTTTGAGTTTTATTTCTAGTTTTTCCTTATGGACTATGTTGTATGGGCCGTGTCCCTTTTCATTTGAACTATTTTAATAGATGGATATATTGAGACAAGTCTAGACTTCCACTTTTCTTTATGAAATTTTGGACTTGAAATGTGTTTTCTTCTCTTTATTGTTCTATGCTTATGTTATGATATGCTAAGTGTCTGACATGGTGCCCTTTCAAGGTTCTATGTGCCTTGTTACATCTAGGGAATACCCTTGGATTGTGACAAACTTGGTAATCAGAGAACAAGGTTTAGAATGATTCTAGGATGATGACTCATAAGCCACGTCTAGTAGAATCTTATTCATGAGTGTAAAGCGTGCTACATTTATGAATGAGAGGCTACAAGATGATTAGGACATTACATTTCTTTCATTATTCTTAAGTCGTTCCATAGAGTTTAGCTCTATAAAGTCCCTCTCATAATCCTTGTTTTGTGTCTTCAGGATATGAATACACGAAGGGCTAACACTAGAAGGATGGAAGATGAGAATGTGAATTAACAAGCTCCTCCTCAAGATAATCAAGCTTCGGTTGATCCCGTGATTGAGAATATGACCCATGCAAAGTTTAGAACTACTATCCAAATGTTGGCTAAAGTCGTGATGGATCAAACCAATAGAGAAGTGGTGGCTCCGGTGAATACTAATATGAATTCATCGGCTGCTTCAAGGGTTAGGGATTTTCCTAGAATGAACCCTCCCAATTTTTATGTGTCCAAAGTGGGAGAGGATCCACAAGAATTTGTGGTAGAGGTTTATAAAATACTTAATATTATGGGTGTCACTTCGGTAGAGAAAGAGGAGTTAGCCGCTTACCAATTGAATAGTGTTGGTCAAGTATGGTATACTCAATGGAAGAATAATAGGCCGATAGGAGTGGGTCCCATTAGGTGGGAAGCATTTAAATTGGCATTTCTTAATAGGTTCTTTCCCTGAGAGTTGAGGGACACTAAGGTGGAAGATTTCATTAACCTTCGCCAAGGAGGAATGAGTGTGAAAGAGTATTCTTTAAAATCCACTCAATTGTCCAAGTATGCAATGGCTATGTTGTCTTATTTGAGGGATGAGATGAGTAGGTTATTAATAGGTGTGTCTGACTTGGTTGAAGAAAAATGTCGTACGACAATGCTCCATCATAACATGGATATCTCAAGGCTTATAGTGTACGCTCAAGAAATTGAGGAGTCAAAACTCAAGAAAAAGAATAGAGAGGTTACAAGAGCTAGAATCGGTGATGGGAATTTCTCAAATGCTAGATCCAATGGACAAGGTTGACCAATGTTCAAACAAAGGTTCTCTAACCAAGGTTTCTCAAATATTTCCCCAAGGGTCAATGAGGATAGGGTGTCTAACCCTAAAGCTCAAGGAGGCAATTCTAGTGGATCTTCTATGGCTAGGCCTACTTAGGCTAAGTGTGGTAAGAAACATGATGGCAAGTGTCTAGCCATCTCAGATGTTTGTTATGGTTGTAGTTAGAGTGGTCATCAATTGAGGATTTTCCCAACACTTTCGAGTAAGAGTAAAGAGGACAAGCAAGCTCCTCTAAGAGGTTCAAACTCCAATACTCAAAACCAAAACTGCTTTTATGCTCTTCAATCCCGAGCTGACAAAGAGATCTCCTCGAAAGTGGTGAGCAGTATGTTAAAAGTCTTTCTTCTAGATGTATATGCCTTCGAATATCCTGGTTCTACGTTGTCCTTTATGATACCTTATATGGCCATGAAGTTTGATATACTCCTTGAAGTGTTATTAGAACCATTTTTTTATTTCTACCCAGGTTGGTGATTTTGTGGTGGCTAAGAGGGTTTATAGAAGGTGTCTCGTTTCCTTGTCCCATAGAGTTACTCATGTTGACTTGGTAGAACTTGACATTTTAGACTTTGATGTGATTTTTGGTATGGATTGGTTACATGCATGTTATGCCTCTATTGATTGTAGGACACAAGTGGTTAAATTCCAATTTCTGAATGAGCCTATCTTAGAGTGGAAAGTAGGAAATTCTATGCCTAGAGGTCAATTTGTGTCTTCCCTTAAAGATAGAAAGATGATCTCGAAAGGTTGCTCTTACCATGTTTTTAGGGTGAGGGATGTAGATTCTGAAACACCTTCTTTTGAGTTGGTTCTAGTGGTTAATGAGGTCCCTGAAGTTTTCCTCGATGAATTGCCCGGTATTCCTCCCGAGCGGGAAATAGATTTTGGTACTGACCTTCTTCTGGATATTCAACCTATCTCTATTCCTCCTTATAGAATGGCTCCGGCGCAGTTAATAGAGTTCAAAGAACAGTTGAAAGATCTATTAGACAAGAGTTTTATTAAACCAAGTATCTTTCCATAGGGTGCTCCGGTGTTGTTTGTTAGAAAGAAAGATGGGTCCCTTAGAATGTGAATTGATTATCGTCAATTGAATAAAGTGACTATCAAGAACAAGTATCCCCTTCCAAGGATTTATGACCTGTTTGACCAACTTCAAGGGGCTAGTTATTTCTCCAAGATTGGTCTTCGTTCGGGTTATCACCAATTGAGGGTGAGAGGGGTGGATATTCCCAAGACGGCTTTCCGAATAAGATATGGTCGCTATGAGTTCCTAGTAATATCCTTTGGTTCGACAAATGCTCCGACGGCGTTCATGGACTTAATTAATAGAGTATTTTGACAATATATTGACATGTTTGTGATAGTGTTTATAGATGATATTTTGACCTATTCAAGGAGTGAGAAAGAGCATGTGGACCATTTAAGAATTGTATTGCAAGTTGTTAAGGACCATCAACTTTTTGCAAAGTTTAGAAAGTGTGAGTTTTGGTTAAGGTTTGTAGCATTCCTTGGTCATATTGTGTCGAGTGAGGGTATTGAGGTAGATCCTAAGAAGACGGATATGGTCAAGAGTTCGCCTAGAACTCTATCACTGACAGACATTAGAAGCTTCTTGGGTTTAGACGATTATTATAGGAGATTTGTTGAGGGTTTTTCTTCCATTGCCTCTCCTTTAACTACTTTGATTCAAAAGAAAGCCAAGTTTGTGTGGTCGGAAGCTTGTGAGAAAAGTTTTCAAGAGTTGAAAAGATAGACTTTCTTTCGCTCCACTGTTGACCTTACCGGAGGGCACAAATGGTTTTATGGTGTATTGTGATGCCTCTAGAGTTGGGTTGGGATGTGTGCTTATGCAAAATGGTGAGGTGATTGCTTATGCTTCAAGGCAACTGAAAGTCCATGAGAAGAATTATCCGACCCATGACCTTGAGTTAGTGGAGGTTGTGTTTGCTTTAAAATTTTGGAGGCATTATCTATATGGGGAGCATGTTGATGTGTTTACCGATCAAAAGAGTATACAATATGTGTTTAGTCAAAAGGAATTGAATCTACATCAATGGAGGCGGTTAGAATTATTGGACAACTATGACATGAATCTCCTTGATCACCCTTACAAAGCTAATGTGATAGCAGATGCACTTAGTAGGTTGTACATGGATAGTGTGGCTCATGTAGAGGATGAAAAGATAGAATTGGTTCATGATGTGCATAGGTTGGCTCGGCTAGGTGTGCAACTAGTGAATTCCACCAAGGGTAGTGTCATGGTCCATAATAGGTTCGAATAGTCCTTTGTAATGGATGTAAAGTCTAAGCAAGGCCTTTATCCCATATTAGTTGATTTGAAAGAGTTGGTACTCAAGAAGTCTGTTGAGTCTTTCTCCCAAGGGGGAGATGGGGTGCTTAGGTACCAAGGTCGGTTATGTGTTCTAGTTGTTGATGGTTTGAGGGAACAAATTTTAGAAGAAGCACACAGTGCTCGGTATTCCATTCATCTAGGAGCCACTAAGATGTACCATGATTTACGGAAAGTCTATTGGTGGAATGGAATGAAAAAGGATATTGCGGGATTTGTGGCCAAATGTCTGAATTGTCAACAAGTTAAGGTTGAGCATCAAAGGCCGGGAGGCATATCCCAAGATATATCAATTCCCACTTCGAAGTGGGAAGAGGTGAATATGTATTTTACTATGGGATTGCCTCGTACCCGAAGGCAACATGATCCAATTTGGGTCATTACAGATTTGATGATAAAATTAGCCCACTTCGTCCCGTTAAGGTTTCTTTTTCGGCAGAAGACTATGCCAAGTTGTATATAAGGGAAATAGTGAAGTTGCATGGGGTTCCTTTTTCTATTATTTCAGATTGGGGTACTCAATTTACTTCACACATTTGGAAATCATTCCAAAAAGAGCTTTGTACTAAGGTTAAGCTTAGCACGACTTTTCATCCCAAACCAATGGACAAGAAGAGTGTACCATCCAAACATTAGAATATATGTTAAGGGAATGTCTTATAGAGTTCAGGGGTAATTTGGATGACCACTTGCCTTTAATAGAGTTTGCCTACAATAATAGCTACCACTCAAGTATCTGTATGGCTCCTTTTGAGGCCTTGTATGGTAGGAGATGTAAGTCTACGGTTGGTTGGTTTAAGGTAGGTGAAATTGCTTTGATAGGTCCTGAGCTAGTTTATGAAGCCATTGAGAAAGTTTGGCTTATTAGAGAGAGGTTGAGAATGGCTCAAAGTAGACAAAAGTCTTATGCCGATGTGAGAATAAGGGATCTAGAATTTGTAGTTAATGATTGAGTCTATCTAAAAATCTCACCTATGAAACGAGTGATAATAGTTTGGCAAGAAGGGAAAACTTAGTCTCCGATATGTGGACCCATAAAAAATTTCAAAACGTATTGGGAAGGTTGCCTATGAGTGGGATTTGCCAAATGAGTTGGCTCCGGTTCATACGGTGTTTCATGTTTGTATGCTTAAGAAGTGTATTGGAGATCCGGTATCCATTATCCCCCTAGAAGGGTTGGGAGTTTACGAAAGTTTTTCATATGAAGAGGATCCAGTAGAGATCGTAAACCGGCAAGTCAAGAGATTGAGAAACAAGGAAATAGCTTTCGTAAAGGTTTTGTGGAGAAATCCCATAGTTGAGGGTACTACTTGGGAGGCCGAGGCCGATATGAAGTCCCGATATTTTCATCTCTTTTTTTCTACTCCTATACAAGCTTGAGGTAAGTAGTTCCTTTTAAGTTCTAGTGTTTTTGGAATCATGTGAGTATATTTGTTTTCCATGATTTCCTTATGTTATGCATGTTATTGATAAAATTCATCTTTAGTAAGAAAATGAGTTTTTATGATTGATTTTCCTCATGTTATTGTGCATTAAGTAAGAGTTTCCGATTTGACTTCATGAGATGAATTCATGAACATGCTTTAGTATGCTTTGAGAGTAATTGCATATCGGCTCCATGATATTGTGGTGGACATGCTTTTATTTGGAGAATGTAGTTCCCCCTATGAATATGAAAAATGTTGAATTTTCATGCATAATGGGTTGTTAGATGTAGTTCCTACTTCATTTTGTTGCATTGATTATGTTTGAGATGGAGTTGAAGTTTCCTCCTTTGAATTGTGCATTATTTTGATGTTTTGTGCATGATGGGCTACTAGTCTTGAGTCTTTACTTCTGTAAGCTGTCTAGATCATCATTCGAAGACGAATGATCCCAAGGAGCAGATAATGTAACACCCCGGAAACTAGTAGGCTAAACTAGAGCTTGACGTTAGAGTTAGAGCCTTGAATGTACCTCCCTGTACCTAAAAATATAAGGTTTCGTGTTAGAACGTCAAGGTACGACCCCTAAGGACCAACAATGGGTTCCTGAGGAGGGCACTAAAAATATGCCTGGACAGTGACCCACGAGGGGCCACTCACGCCCCGTAGGCCCTCCCCACGCCTCGTGGGTGAGGGGCCATAGGTCATGCCTACAAAATTAGGAGCCAAAACCCCGACCCACGCTTCACAAGCACGAGCGTGGGTCCAACCACGGTCCATTTGTGAGGGGGTTGTGGGTGGTGACCTAGAACTCTTTCTGTGAGTTAGGTGAGGGGTACTTTGGGGTTTTCCATTTTTAATTAATACTAAGTGATGCCGTTTTACACTTGATTAGACTAACTATATAATGATTTAAGACCCCCAATTTAAGTCATCTTCCTTACAATTCAAAAATCCCAAATTAAAACCAACTTTTCCCCAAAATTCTCTATTTAGAACTTCAAGGAAGAAGAAGAAGAAAGTGGAATCTAGGGTTGAAGGATAAAGGTTTTCTTCTTAAATTCATTGGGATTCATAGCTAAGGTATGGTAGTCCTTCATCCATGGATAGTCTTCATCCATGGAGTCCCTCCAAACTCAATTTCAAAACAATACATTCCCCAAAAGCTAGGACTTTACTCCAAGTGATGGATTCCTCTCTAAAAGCGATTCTAATGATTTAATTACTTTATATTATGATAGAACTAACGATTTATTATTCTATTTATGTTGAAATCCCCAATAATACATTAAATCCCCATATTCCCAATTTATGACATTGTGATGTGGGTGAATTGATAAAAGAAGGATATTATGAGATTATGCTTGTAATAATTGAGCTATTTGAATTATGTTATTATCCGTGTCTAATGTAGTAATTCTAGATGTGTTGATTGAGATGAGCTTTGACCTTTGAAAAGAAAAGATATGATATGATGCATGAATTATGAAGGTTATGTATATGCTTTAAGAACACTTTGAGAGGGAAGTGTCCATGATTATGATAATGTTGTTGTGTTGATTGAAAGATTATTCTCATGAACACATAACGAATATGATGTGAAAGTTTTTCTCACAATATGATGCTTCTACGTTTGAAAGGCAATTCTCACCTAATTGACTCTTTTGTAAATGAAGATATGGATGGTGAAAGGTTTTTCTCACGCATGATCTTTTGAGCTATTCAAATGAAACAAGTTATGACTTAATAAGTACTCCGTGGGATAAATGCTTAGCACCGAGTGGATATTGTTATGAGATGGAAGCTCCTTGTTAGAAAGGGCGGGTTTCTAGAAGCAATCTCTTGAGATGGAAGCTCCTCCATTAGAAAGAGTGGGTTTCTAGTACCAATCTCCTTATCCCATAAACTATGTGCCCCCATAGGTCTTTAGCTAGTGGATCCACCTAAAGCTAACAAACTATGGTCTTACCTTAGGCAAGTTGGACAATCCTTTTCCGTGTGGGTAACACCGTATTCCATGTTAAGCTCACATGGTCTATGTCAGTTATGGCTTATTCCCACTATGGAAACTATACGAACAAGAACATGAACTATGAAACATGGTTACTCAAGAAGCTTTACTTAGCATGGGTGGGATTATGGGATCTTATTCATGCATTGCACAAGTAGACTTTAAGGGTACTTATGGTATATTTCTCTTTTGATATGATGATCTATGTAATGAACATGCTTATGACTTATTCTTTTCCATTATCTTTGAAATGATGTTTTAACTTAGTAAATTGCATGCATTCAACTAAAATGTCCCTTTTAGCATGTTTTCAATGTTTTATGCATGACTATCATACTTAGTGCATTCTTGTACTAACCCATATTTTTCCTATAGTTTTCCCAAGTGTAGGTTCCGGTTCTTAAGGCGGTTATCATTTGGTTCAAGCTTCGACTCGACTATTCTCCTAGCTTGTGGTGAGTCCTCATGAGTCGAGGACGGATGTTTCATTTTGATTTTTTTTGTAGTTTTTCCTTTCGGACTATGTTGTATGGACTGTGTACCTTTTTATTTGAACTATTGTAATCGATGGCTATATTGAGACAAGTCTAGACGCTTTCCTTTTTGAAAATTTCGGACTTGTAATGCATTTTTTTCTCTTTATTGTTCTATGCTTATGTCAAGATATGCTAAGTGGCTTACATAGTGCCCTTTCGGGGTTATATATGCCTTGTTACAGCTAGGGGTTACCCCTGGGTCGTGACAAACTTGATAATCAAAGCATAAGGTTTAGGATGATTCTTGGATGATGTCTCATAAGCCACGTCTAGTAGAATCTTGTTCATGAGTGTGAAGCACGCCAAATTTATGAATAAGAGGCTACAAAATTATTAGGAAATTACACTTCTTTCATTACTCTTAAGTCGTTCCATAGAGTTTAGCTCTATAAAGTCCCTCTCCTAATTCATCTTTTGTGACTTTAGGATATGATACAAGAAGGGCAACCGCTAGACGGATGGAAGATGAGAATGCTAATCAAGGCGCTCTTCTTCAAGATAATCAAGCTCTGGATGATCCTGTGATAGAGAATGTGACCCATGCGGAGTTAGATCTACTATCCAAATATTGGCTCAAGTCATGACAGCTCAAGCCAATTGAGAAGTGGTGGCTCCTGTGAATACTAATGTAATTTCGGCTGCTTCAATGGTTAGGGATTTTGCTAGAATGAACCCTCCCAAGTTTCATGGCTCCAAAGTGGGAGAGGATCCTCAAGAATTTGTGGAAGAGGTTTATAAAATACTTGACATTATGGGGGTGACTTCGGTAGAGAAAGCGGAGTTAGCTGCTTACCAGTTAAAGAGTGTTGCTCAAGTATGGTATACTAAATGGAAGAATAATAGGCCGGTAGGAATGGGTCCCATAGAGTGGGAAGCATTTAAATTGACATTTCTTAATAGGTTCTTTCCCTGCGAGTTGAGGGAAGATAAGGTGGAATAGGTCATTAACCTTCGCCAAGGATGTATGAGTCTGAAAAAAATTTATTTTAAATTCACTTAATTGTCCAAGTATTCTCTAGCTATGGTGTCAGATTCAAGAGATGAGATGACTATGTTTTTAACGGTTGTGTTTGACTTGGTTGAAGCAGAATTTCGTACGAAAATGCTCCATCATGACAGGATATCTCAAGGGTTATGGTGTATGCACAACAAATTGAGGAGTCAAAATTCAAGAAAAAGATTAGAGAGGTGAAAAGAGATAGAACTGGTGATGGCAATTTCTCCAATGCTAGATCCGATGGACAAGGTCGACCAAAGTTCAAACAAAGGTTCTCTAACCAAGGTTCCTCAAATACTTCCTCAAGGGTCAGCAATGATAAGGTGTGTAATCCTAAACCTCAAGGAGGCAATGGTGGTAGATCTTCAATGGCTAGGCCTACTTGTGCTAAGTGTGGTAAGAAACATGATGGTAAGTGTCTAGTCAGCTCGGATGTTTGTTATGGTTGTGGTAAGAGTGGTCATCAATTGAGGAATTTCCCAACACTTTCGGATAAGAGAAAATAGGACAAGCAAGCTCCTCCAACCGGTTCAAACTACAATGCTCAAAAGCAAAACTATTTTTATGCTCTTTTATGCCGAGGTGACCAAAAGAGCTCCCCGGATATGGTGACCATTATGTTAAAAGACTTTTTTATTGATGTATACGCCTTGTTAGATCCCGGTGGTTCTTTGTTCTTTGTGACACCTTATGTGGCCATGAAGTTTGATATACTCCCTGTAGTGTTATTAGAACCTTTTTCGGTTTCTACCCCAGTTGGTTATTTTGTGGTGGCAAAGAGGGTTTATAGAAGGTGTCCCATTTCCTTGTCCCATAGAGTTACTCTTGTTTACTTGGTCGAACTTGACATCTTAGACTTTTATGTGATTCTTGGTATGGATTGGTTGCATGCATGCTATGCCGCTATTGATTGTAGGACTCAGGTGGTTAGATTCCAATTTCCAAATAAGCCTATCTTAGAGTGGAAATGAGGAAATTCTATGCGTAGAGGTCAATTTGTGTCTTACCTTAAAGCTAGAAAGATGATCTCGGAAGGTTGATTTTCCTATGTTGTTAGGGTGAGGGATGTAGATTCTAAAACCCCTTCTCTTTAGTCGGTTCCAGTGGTTAATGAGTTCCTGGAAGTTTTACCTTATGATTTGCCCGGTATTCCTCCTAAGAAGGAAAGAGATTTTGGTATTAACCTTCTTCCGGATACGAAACCTATCTCTATTCATCCTTATAGAATGGCTCCGGCAGAGTTAAATGAGTTGAAAGAACACTTGAAGGATCTATTAGACAAGTGTTTTATTCAACCAAGTATCTCTCCATGGGGTGCTTTGGTGTTATTTGTTAGAAAGAAAAATAGGTTCCTTAGAATGTGCATTGATTATCATGAATTGAATAAAGTGACCATGAAGAACAAGTGTCCCCTTTCAAGGATAGATGACTTGTTTGACCAATTTCAAGGGGCTAATTATTTCTCCAAGATTAATCTTCGTTCGGGTTATCACCAATTGAGGGTGAGAGGGGTTGATATTCCCTAGACGGCTTTCCAAACAAGATATGGTCATTATGAGTTCCTAGAAATGTCCTTTGGTTTGACTAAGGCTCTGGCGGCGTTCATGGACTTAATTAATAGAGTATTTTGACAATATATTGACATGTTTGTGATAGTGTTTATTGATGATATTTTGATCTATTCAAAGAGTGAGAAAGAGCATGTGGACCATTTAAGAATTGTATTGCAAGTTGTTAAGGACCATCACCTTTTTGCAAAGTTTAGCAAGTGTGAGTTTTGGTTAAGGTCTGTAGCATTCCTTGGTCATATTGTGTCAAGTGAGGGTATAGAGGTATATCCTAAGCAGACGGATGCGGTCAAAAGCCGGTTATTATAGGAGATTTGTTGAGGGTTTTTCTTCCATTGCTTCTCCTTTGACGGCTTTGACTCAAAAGAAAGCTAATTTTGTGTGGTCGGAAGCTTGTGAGAAAAGTTTCAAAGAGTTGAAAGATAGACTTACTTCCTCTCCGGTGTTGACCTTACCGGAGGGTACATATGGTTTTGTGTTGTATTGTGATGCCTCAAGATTTGGGTTGGGATGTGTGCTTATGAAAAATGCTAAGGTGATTGCCTATGCTTTAAGGTAACTTAAAGTCCATGAGAAGAATTATCCCACCCATGACCTTGAGTTAGCGGCGGTTGTGTTTCACTTACAAATATGGGGGAATTATCTATATGGGGTGCATGTTGATGTGTTTTCCAATCACAGGAGATTACAATATGTGTTTAGTCGAAAGGACTTAAATCTTCATCAACGAAGGTGGTTAGTGTTATTGAAGGATTATGACAAGAGTTTCCTTTATCACCCCGACAAAGCTAATGTGTTAACAGATGCAGTTAGTAGGTTGCCCATAGATAGTGTGGCTCATGTAGAGGATGAAAAGAAAGAATTGGTTGGGGATGTATATAGGTTGGCTCGGCTAGGTATGCAACTACTGGATTCCACCAAGGGTGGTGTCATGGTCCATAATATTCCAAATCGTCCTTTATAATGGATGTGAAGTCTAAGCAAGGCATTTATCCCATATTAGTTGAGTTGAAAGAGTCGGTACTCAAGAAGTCCGTTGAGGCTTTCTCCCAAGGAGGGGGATGGGGTGCTTAGGTACCAATGTCGATTAGATGTTCCAGATGTTGATAGTTTGAGGGAACAAATTTTAAAAGAAGCTCATAGGTCTCGGTATTCTATTCATCTGGGAGCCACTAAGATGTACCATGATCTGCGGAAAGTCTATTGGTGGAAAGAAATGAAGAAGGATATTGCGGGATTTGTGGCCAAATGTTTGAATTGTCAACAAGTTAAGGTTGAGCATCAAAGGCCGGGAGGCTTATCCCAGCATATACCGATTCCCGCTTGGAAGTGGGAAGAGGTGAATATGGATTTTGTTGTGGGATTACCTCGCACCCGAAGGCAACATGATTCTATTTGGGTCATTATAGATCAGATGACAAAATCTGCCCACTTCATCCCCATCAAGGTTTCTTTTTCAGAGGAAGACTATGCCAAGTTGTATGTAAGAGATATAGTGAAGTTTCATGGGGTTCCTTTGTCTATTATTTCGGATCGGGGTAATCAATTTACTTCACACTTTTGGAAATCATTCCAAAAAGGGCTTGGTACTAAGGTTAAGCTTAGCACAACTTTTCATCCCAAAACTGATGGCCGAGCGGAGTGTACCATCCAAACCCTAGAAGATATGTTATGGGCATGTGTTATAGACTTCAAGGGTAATTGGGATGACCACTTGCCTTTAATAGAGTTTGCCTACAATAATAGCTACCACTCAAGTATCGGTATAGCTCCTTTTGAGGCCTTGTATGGTAGGAGATGTAGGTCTCCGGTTGGTTGGATTGAGGTGGGTGAAATCGCTTTGATAGGTCCCGAGCTAGTTTATGAAGCCATTGAGAAAATTTGGCTTATTAGACAGAGGTTGAGAATGACTCAAAGCAGACAAAAGTCTTATGCCGATGTGAAAAGAAGGGATCTAGAATTTGAAGTTAATGATTGGGTATATCTAAAAATATCACCTATGAAATGAGTGATGAGGTTTCGCAAGAAGGGAAAACATAGTCCTCGGTATGTGGGCCCATACAAAATTTTGAAACGTATTGGGAAAGTTGGTATGAGTTGGATTCGACAAATGAGTTGGCTCTAGTTCATTCGGTGTTTCATGTGTCTATGCTTAAGAAGTGTATTGGATATCCGGTATCCATTATAACCCTAGAAGGATTGGGAGTTGACGAAAGTCTTTCATATGAAGAGGTTCCAATAGAGATCCTAGACATGGAAGTCAATAGATTGAGAAACAATGTAGCTTCCGTAATGCTTTTGTGGAGAAATTACTTAGTTGAGGGTACTACTTAGGAGGCTGAGGCTGATATGATGTCCCGATATCCTCATCTCTTTTCTTCTACTCCTATTCAAGCTTGAGGTAAGTAGTTCCTCTAGAGTTTTAGTGTTTTGGGAGTCATGTGAATATGTGTGTTTTCCATGATTTCGTTATGTTATTTATGTTCTTGATAAAATTCATGTTTAGTAAGAAAATGAGTTTTTATGATTGATTTTCCTCATGTTGTTGTGCATTAAGTAAGATTTGCCTATTTGACTTCATGAGATGACTTGATGAACATGCTTTAGTATTCTTTGAGAGTAATTGCATATGGGGTCCATGATATTGCGTTGAGCATGCTTTTATTTGGAGAAGGTAGTTACTCCAATGAATATGAAAAATGTTGAATTTTCGTGCATAACGGGTTGTTAGATGTAGTTCCTAGTATCTTATGTTGCATTGATTATTTTTTAGATGAAGTTGAAGTTTCCTCCTTTGAATTGTGCATTATTTTGATCTTTCATGCATGGTGGGTGCTAGTCTTAAGTCTTTACTTCCATAAGGTGTCTAGATCATCATTCGAGGACGAATGTTCCCTAAGGGGATATATTGTAACACCCCGAAAACTAGTAGGCTAAACTAGAGCTGGAGTTAGGGTTAGAGCCTTGAACAAACCTCCCCGTACCTAAAAATATAGGGTTTCGTGTTACAATGTCAAGGTACGACCCTCAAAGACAAACCACGGGTCCTTGAGGAAGGCACCAAAAATGTGTCTGGACGGTGTCCCATAAGAAGCCACTCATGCACCGTAGCCCCCCCCCCCCGCCACACCTCGTAGCTGAGGGGCGGTAGGTCAAGCCTACAAAATCAGGCCCCAGAACCCCGACTCACGCTTCACCAGCATGGGCCGTGGGTCTAACCACGGTCCGTCTGTGAATGGGTTGTGAGTGGTGACTTGGAAAAGTTTTTGTGAGTTAGTTGAGGGGTACTTTGGGATTTTCCATTTTTAATTAATACCAAGTGACGTCGTTTTACACTAAATTAGACTAACTATATAACGATTTAAGACCCCCAAATTAATTCATCTTCTTCATAATTCGAAAATCCCAGATCAAAACCAACCTTTCCCCAAAATTCTCTCTCTAGAACTTCAAGGAAGAAGAAGAAGAAACTGGAAGCTAGGGTTCAAGGAGAAATTTGTTCTACTCAAATTCATTGGGATTAATAGCTAAGGTATGGTAGTCCTTCATCCATGCATAGTCTTTATCCATGGAGTCCCTTCAAACTCAAATTCAAAACTAGAAATTCCCCAAAAGCTACGGTTTTACTCCAAGTCATGGATTCCTTTCTAAAAATGATTCTAATCATTTAATTACCTTATATTATGATTGAATTGATGATATATTATTGTTTCTATCTTGAAATCCCCAAGAATACATGAAATCCCCATATTCTCAATTTATGACCTTGTGATATGGGTCAATTGATAAAAGAACGATATTATGAGATTATGCTTGTAGTAATTCAGCTATTTGAATTATGTTATTATTCATGTCTAATGTAGTAATTCTAGATGTGTTGCTTTATATGAGCTTTGACCTTTGAAAAGGCAAGATATGATATGATGCATGAATTATGAAGGTTATGTATATGCTTTAAGAACATTTTGAGAGTGAAATGTCCATGATTATGATAATGTTGTGTGGATTGAAAGGTTGTTCTCATGAACACATAATGAACATGATGTGAAAGGTTTTCTCACAATATGATGATTCTAAAGTTGAAAGGCAATTCTCACCTAATTGAATCTCACACATAGATGGTGAAAGGTTATTCTCATGCATGACCTATTGAGTTATTTAATGAAACAAGTTATGACTTAATAATTACTTCGTGGGATAAATTCTTAGCACCAAGTGGATATTGTTATGAGATGGAAGCTCCTCCATCTGAAAAGGCGAGTTTCTAGAAGCAATCTCTTGATATTGAAGCTCCTCTGTCAGAAAGGGGGCGGGTTTCTAGTAGCAATCTCCTTATCCCATAAACTATGTGGCCCCATAGGTCTTTAGCAAGTGGATCAACCTAAAAGCTAACAAACAATGGTCTTACCTTAGGCAAGTAGGACAACCCTTTTCGGTGTGGGTAATACCGGATTCCAAGGTAAGCTCCCACCATCTATGTCGATTAAGGCCTATTCCCACTATGGAAACTATATGAACAATAACATGAATTATGAACTAAGTTTTCTCAAGAAGCTTTACTTAGCATGGGTGGGATTATCGGATCTTATTCATGCATTGCACAAGTAGACTTTGAGGGTAACTATGATATGATGATCTATGTAATGAAGAACCGATGACTTATGCTTTTCCATTATCTTTGAAATGGTGTTTTAACTTAGTAAATTGCATCCATTCAATTAAAATGTCCCTTTTAGAATGTTTTCAAGGTTTTTATGCATGACTATCATACTTAGTGCATTATTGTACTAACCCATATTTTTCCTATACTTTTCCCAAGTGTAGGGTCCGGTTCTTAAGGCGGTCATCATTTGGTTCAAGATTGGATTTGACTATTCTCCTAGCTTGTGGTGAGTCCTCATGAGTCGAGGACAGATGCTTCATTTCTAGTTTGTCCTTTTGGATTATGTTGTATGGGCTGTGTCACTTTTCATTTGAACTATTGTAATAGATGGCTATACTGAGACAAGTCTAGACTTCCTCTTTCCTTTATGAAAATTTTGGAATTGAAATGCATTTCTTTCTCTTTATTGTTTTATGCTTATGTTATGATATGCTAAGTGGCTTACATGGTGCCCTTTCGGGGTTCTATGTGCCTTGTTACATCTAGGGGGTCCCCCTGGGTAGTGACAGAGTTACTTCTTCCAGACTTACTTGACTCTCTTTAGTTATTCTTTTTCTTGGGGTTGCATCCCCTTATTCATTACTATTTAGAGTTTTGGTACACGACTTTCAGGTTCTATGGGGTATTCCACAAATGTTTGATGATTGATGACATAAAGACTTGTTTTACTCATTAAAATGTTGTTTTTAAGTTGTTGATTGCTTGCGTATTAGTAGATAGTTTGTTCTCCCACCAGGGGTATAGTGTTGGTGCCTCTCATGGTAGGTCAGGATCATGAAACATATTATTCAACTCTCCATGTTAGAATTACTAACACCAATCAATTAAATTAAATTAAAATTTCATCAATTAATTTAATCCTTTACTTTCATGATTCAAGTATTTCACGTGATAGAAGTTTTTTTAATGGAAAGAAACTATTGGTTATGAGTCCCTAGGTCAACTGTATTTTATTAAGAAGTCCGTAGAGTTTAATTTTTTCCTAAGAGACCCTAGCCTATCTATAAAAATTCTTGTGATTCCATCAGTCCAACATCTTTTGGCGATAGTAATATATTTGAAGACTCTAGGTATTTTGCTATTCAGAGTTACAAGTAGATTCTAGATTGTTAGGTGATTGTTGGCGATAGTAACCATTTCTTAGCGGAATTATTCTAATTATTTCTTTAACGCATTCTAGAATATATTCAAGATATTGTATATCTTGGGTTCTTTGATACATTTCTATATTTTCTTTTATCAGGTTTCCTAACAAGTTTATATCTGGGTTAGATTCAAGCCAATATTGTAAGTATTCGTAGTTTATCATTAGTCTGAATCTAATTCTAAATCATTAATGTTAAATTGCTCTAAGTGTGAATCTAGTTCATGCAAATCTATCTCATACCATTCTTGATTCATTAGTTCTAGGATTTCATAATCAA